>JAJOOR010010961.1:0-30291 GCA_036250505.1 Solanum acaule
TGGAGATGGTACTACTGGGGGTGCCCTGTTGCATGGACGTTGTATGGTTTGGTTGCATCGCAATTTGGAGACCTCCAAGATATTGTTAATGGTCAAACTGTGGAAGAATACTTGAGAAATGACTACGGCATTAAGCATGATTTTCTCGGAGTTGTTGCAGGCGTGATCGTTGCATTTGCTGTTGTTTTCGCCTTCACATTTGCTTTAGGTATCAAGGCATTCAATTTCCAGAAAAGATAGAAAAGTGTGTTTATATAGTTTTGTGTTAATATACTTGAATAAGGTTATGAACTTTTAGTTTACTGAATATGTTGTCTTATTAATCTTTCTGAATTCCCAGTTTTGTTGTATAAGATGTTGTAATTGTTATATTCATAATTTTTTTGTGGAAATATATATACAATTTTATTTAATGGTTGCTTCAAAGTATTGTCTATGTTGGGAGCACTTTATTTGAAAATTTCGAATTCAACTTGAAGTTGTACTTCCAATTTTAGTAAACAACTTATAACCTGTTTTTCAGTTCACTTTTTGACAGTTGGTTATATCAGTTACCAACCAACAATGGGATTAACAATGCTGCTTCATCTTCTCGTAAAGAACAACCAGTATTAGTGTTGTCGATTTTTTTTGTAGTAATGTATCTTTGTATTAAAAATTGACAAGCATAAGACTATGTAGTAGCTCGTATATGTAATCTAATCTATGACAATATGTGACTATCCATTATATGATATTATAAGTCTATTAGAGAATATTTTGTTTTTTTTCATGTTTTTTTTAAAGAAAAAGTACATTCAAACATGAATATTATTCTAAATATTCTTTGCAAGAACTATAGCCAAATACAACTCTATATCCACGAATTCAAACAAAATGAAGAATATTTGGATTAACCTATGGCCAAACGCCAATTAATAGTGTATATAATTTAAACTCGGGGAAAAAAAGGCTCATGATTATCACTTTGTGAGATTGGCTAAAAATTCCAAAGGAGAGTACAACTTTCTTCTTTAATAGGCCTTACGTAATGTGAATTTGAACTAGTCGAGCCTCAATACTAATATCAAATACCTGACGAGAAGAGGGAAATAAAGAGTCTAAATAATGTTATTGACTAAAAGTGGACGATGTTAAAGTGATCACTTGTCAACTCACTTATCCTGACAGAATTCATCACTTATCAGCCTCACATTATTATTTCTTCGTCTTCATCTTCATCTTCATCTTCTTTAACAACGCAATATAGGCAATGAATCCTTTTACAATCTTGCCGGAGGGCTGCATATCGGAGATAACTTCATTCACAACTCCGGTAGACACCATTAGATTATCGGTTATATCGAGAGGATTCAAAGCTGCAGCGGAATCTGATGTCGTATGGGATAAATTTCTACCGTCCGATCATCAAAATATAGTTTCCAGATCAGTTTCTCCAATGCTTTTTGACAACAAAAAGGACCTTTACTTTAGACTCTCTGAGTCTCCTATCCTTCTCGATGAGGGTAAAATGGTAATTTTCTAGTTGAATTTTTACTTCTTACAATGAGAATATCATACTTCTTTGTTCAGAAATAACGGAAAAAGACCTGATATACCCTCAATTTTGTGATTTAGAACTAATATACATCTCGTTATAACAGTAGGGGACATGTGAGCCACTATTGTAACAAGAGGTATACCAGCTCTAAATCGCAAAGTTGAGACCATTTCCCCTTTCATTGACATGATGATTTATAACCATACAAACATGTAGGGCTTATTTTAGATGATAAGTTTCAAATATAAGAAGATGTTTACTCCCTATTTCTCAATTTATTTAACGGTGTTTACCTAGACACGACGGAAAATTCCCATTTGACTTCTAATTTTTTTTTTCAATTAGCAGAGTTTTTGGCTTGACAAAACAAATGGGAAGAAATGTTATCTACTCTCTTCAAGGCAATTGACAATTTCTTTTTCAGACACTGAATTATTCTGGGAACACACATTTGATGCAGATTCATGGTATTAATTACTCTGTTTTGTTACCATAAATTTGGGTGAATCAAAATGAGTTTTGTATTAAGATGAATTATGCCTACACTTTAATGTTGTCAATTAAACACCTTCACATAGGTTGAAATGAAGGGAGTAGAATACAAAAATCCGGAGTTTTTTTGAGGTGATTTTTTTTTGTATTTGACTATAGATTTCCAGAGGTAGCATTACTCAATAACGTCGATGTACTAGATATCCGAGGCAAGATTGGAACTCGAGAGTTATCATCACGAACAAATTATGCAGCTTATTTAGTGTTCAAAGTATCGGAGAGGTACCATGGCCATGAATCGACAAATGCAATGGTTAGATTTGTTAATCAAGAGAACGAAGACGAGGCTGAAGAACGAGCTAATATTGTTATACTGGCAGCAAGAGCGCCGAGGAATTTGAAAGGAAAGTTACCAGAAAAAAGAACAGATGGATGGCATGAAGTAGAAATTGGAAAGTTTTACAATGGTGAATCAGGTGATGATAATGGTGATATTGAAGCAAGATTGTTGGATTCTAGGCCTTTTCATGCTAAAGTTGGTCTTATAATCGAAGGCATTGAGTTTCGTCCTATATGATAAGGATTCAAGATTTAGAGTTTATCAGTTCTACCACGAACTCACAAGTCAATAGTACAATAGTAATTGAGTTTGTCGTCAATTATGCTCATGAACATGTTGGTATAGTGCAAATTTCATGACTCTGTGATACTTTCTGCAAATCATACTCAATACTTTTTCCATGACATTCATTAGCATCAATAAAGTTGTATATATTCACCCAAATATAAGATGAGAAACAACTATTACATAATAGATGAATGAAAATTGGAAGACAATAAAGAATTTCCAAGTGGAAGCTTCTTTTTAAGTAGTCTCCACATTAGAAACGAAATTTTAAAAGGAACTGTTTTATTCCAAACAGGTTCTAGTTGTGTGAGAGTAGGTCTCTTTTGTCTGAGATCTTGGAATGCTGATGAGCATGAAAATTTTCCGCTGGAGTCAAGCTTCCACAAAGGTTTATCTCTTCGATCTTCTTCAAACTTGATGGTTAAAATCTCGTCAACTATATCCCTAGGCAGTGTTGTTTCGAGGGCTTCTTTATTCAAATTGTTTTGATGGATGAAATGCTTCACCATAGTGTTGCCTGGTTTGGTAGTTCTTTCAAGTTGAGTCTACAAAGTACCCTTGCTTAGCCATTGATCCCACCAAAACATTATCCTGCCCTCTCCAAGCTTCCAGAAAATATTGTGTTCAATAACCTCTCTGGTATCCAACATGTCTCTCCAGTTGGCCGAATCTTTGGGATTCTTAATCTTGGAAATAACATTGGATCTTGGACAATATTTAGCCTTTAGATAGTTGTTCAGTATAGATTTTTCACTCCTGAGTCTCCACCATCTTTTGGCTTTGAAAGCACTGCTAATATCATGGATTTTCTTGAAGCCAAGTCCACCTTCTTCACAGGGGTAGAAAATGTTATCCCAGGAACTCCAATGGTATTTATTTGTTCCTCTTTGTGTACCCTAGAAAAAGTTTAGCCAAATATATTTCAATTTAATCCATGATGGTTTTTGGAGGAACAAGCGCAGCCATGGTGTATAGAATTTGGGATTGCAAGATGTGCTTGATGATAATTGCCCTCCCTCCTGCTGACAACATGTTACCTTGCCATCCTGCAGCTTTCTTGAGGACATTAGTAGCCATGTCAGCAAAATAAGCAACCAGTTTTTTTCCCAAGTAACAGGGCATCCCAAGTACGTAAATGGAAATTCAGCTTCTTTAAATCCAGTCCACCTTCTCAATCTTCTTCTTGATTTTCTGTCTGAGCAATCATAGTTATAGAAATTTGTTTTTTTCCTTGTTGATCTGTTGCCCATATGATAGTTGATAATTATTCAATTCCTTCATAACCATTTTGACCGATTTCCTATCTCCTCAGGTAAAAAGGATCAGATCATCCGCATAACAAAGATGATTAATTTGAGGACCATTCTTGCTCATTGCATAGCCTTTATAGTTGGGATCATTGTGCAGACTTGTAAGATTTCTTGAAAGTACCTCTGCAGATATTATAAATAAGGCAGGGGAGAGGTGGTCTCCTTGCTTAACACCTCTTGAGGAGTTGAAAAAACCATATCTTGTGCCATTGATAAGGATCGAATACCAGTTACTGGATATAATTCTGTAAATAAGATCAATAACTGGATCAGAGAAGCCCATTTTTTTCATGGCATTAATGAGGAAAGTCCAGGACAACCTGTCATAAGCTTTAGACATATCTAGCTTAATGACAAGGTTTCCTGATCCATTATGGTGCCTTATGCTATGAATCAATTCTTGAGCCAAAGGGACATTCTCAGTAATTAGTCTGCCTTTGACAAATCCTGCTTGATTCTCAGAGATAATAATAGGGAGAATAGTAGCAAATCGCCTTGCCAAATTTTTAGAGATGATCTTATTTGTAACATTTGACAGACTAATCGGTCTCAAATGGGAGAGATCTGTAGGGGTCTTGACCTTAGGGATCAGTACAAAGCATGACTGAGTGAAAAAATCTATTCAGACTAGCCCCGTTGAAAATGGCCCTAACATAGTCGCAAATCTCTGTCTTAATAACTTCCCAGGAGTGCTGAAAGAAAAAAGCATTGTAGCCATCAGGGACTGCAGTGCTATCTGGATTGATAGAAAAGACAGCATCTTTTACTTCTTCCTCAGAGGGGGTCTCTTGGATCATACGATTTTGGTCTTCATTAATCACAGGCTCTACATTTCTGAAAATTCCTTCTTGCTCTTCTATATCCTTCTCAGTGAAAAGATCTGAGAAATGATCAATGGCAGCTTCAGATATATCTAAATTTCCCTCTATCCATTGGCCTCTATTGTTTTTAATCCTCAGAAGTTGAGTTCTCCTCCTCCTTTGCTTGATTATGCTACGAAAATATTTAGAGTTTGACTACAGATTTCCAGAGGTAGCATTACTCAATAATGTTGATTTACTAGATATCCGAGGCAAGATTGGAACTCGAGAGTTATCATCACGAACAAATTATGCAGCTTATTTAGTGTTCAAAGTATCGGAGAGGTACCATGGCCTTGAATTGACAAATGCAATGGTTAGATTTGTTAATCAAGAGAAAGAAGACGAGCCTGAAGAACGAGCTACTATTATTATACTAGCAGCATTGAGTTTCGTCCAATATGATAAGGATTTAGGATTTTGAGTTTATCAGTTCTACCACGAACTCACAAGTCAATAGGACAATAGTAATTGAGTTTGTCGTCAATTATGCTCACAAACATGTTAGTATAGTGCAAATTTCATGACTCTGTTATACTTTCTGCAAATCATACTCGATACTTTTTCCATGACATTCATTAGCATCAATAAAGTCGTATATATTCACCCAAATATAAGATGATAAACAACTATTACATAATAGATGAATGAAAATTGGAAAGCAATAATACTATAAATCACTATCTTAACTATAAGGCCTAAGAAAAGTCAACTTGAAATCTAATTAATCCCATGGAATTTTCAAAGAAGCTAAACTCTCAACATACAAAGGTCCTATTTTTAATGACCGTGGACATTCTTTCACTTCAAATTCAGTATACTCATTTTTCGGCACATTGTACTCAATAAATCTACCACCATCTATTCTAACATAATATATATGTCTCCGTTCTCCTGAACACATATGACATGACTTCCGTAGCATTCCTAAAGTAGGAAACCTCGTGATGTTATTCCAGTCTTTTTCGAGTGACCAAATCAAAATTTCCTCGTCAAAAGTCCCCATAATACAAACACGATCACCAAAAATACGTAAATTCAAGCAATTCCCATATTTATATGGCATTGGCGTTGGTGTTACAATAAATTTTTCATCTTCTAGGTGGAAAGACATAACACAATAGTTCAGATTCTCCCTTTTGAAAGCCATAAAGTAAATGACACCGTTTAATGCAGTTTTTAAACAACACAAAATCAGCACAAATAGAAAAAATATTGGGAATTGTTCTCCACGATTGATTTTTAACGGAGTATATTTCAACAATATAACGTGTATCCATTGTATTCTTGTTCATAATATCATGAACACATAAGACCTTGTAATCCTCGGCCACACCATCATAGGCAAAACCATAAATTGTCCATACATGACAACAATCCTTCTTTTGCAACTTCGGAATGAGTTTATATTTTCGAATGAAAGGATTCCATCATATCAAATTTTTGCCTTTAGGATAGGTAATAAATACCAAGCCACCGCACGAAAGCACTTCAAAATAATATATACTATCAAATCCTGGGAGATTAAACTCGTCCAGCAATACAACTTTGGAATCCGTACTAATTGTTCCTTCAATTGATAGGACTTTAATTGAATAGTCAGAAAATCTTTTTCCATTAACAATGTCGAAAAAGAATTTTTTTTGACGATTGATATCAGTAGATGATCTATGTAGATGGGAATTGATGAACTAACGATCATCGATGAAACAACACCATGATTTGCAGGTAATTTTGAACCGTAAAAGAGATATGACAGGAAGATCTAAGAGAATGGAGTTGACAATATCAATAGGCAAATTCAGCATTTTTTGGTGGTAACCGGATTAATGCTGCGCTAGGTAACAGCCACAGTTCTCAATTGTTTTTATTTTATAAAATATAATTATTAAATGTAATATTATAAGACTATTAGAACTCTAGATTTATTTTACCAAGTTAGTTTAGGATTCTGTTTTCTGATTTACCGAAAATAGAATTATTTACTATTCTTGTTTCATATTTACTTGGTATTGGTCTTACAATAAATTTTTCATATACTAAATAAAAAAGATAACCTTTTTTCCGTACAGTAAAATTTGTTATAAGTTAATAACAAAAAAATGATCAATTTTTCGTACTGTACCAACATATAATAAAAATAAGCATATAAAAAAATATATATGTTGGTCAACAAAACCAAACTCAATATCAAGAAATTATAATTAAACTGTATAGCTAACTTCTAACTTTTCTATTTTCCAATATTGTTATTAATGTAAACATAATATATTAAAGAATAGATCAAACCAAATCTCATCCCTCTAAAAAAAAATACATGAACGTGTTTTTAATGTAAAACAACTTTCCGACAATTTGAGCAAAAGACATTGAATTCGCTTAAACACATGTAATACATTCTATATTCGTTTCTGCTCATGAACATGTTAATATAGTGCACATTTCATGACTTTGTTATACTTTCCGCAAATCATACTCAATACTTGTTACATGACATTTGTTAGTCGTCTTACTTGTGCTAAACAATAACGCATCAATAAAGTCGTCTATATATATGTATATATATTCATCCAAATATAAGATGGGAAACAGCTATTACATAATAGATGAATGAAAATTGAATGGCAATAATAGTAGAAAATAGCATGAACTCCCTAACTTGAAATGTTAAATTACTATAATACCCCCAACTTAAAACACTCTATTAAGTATATATTCTATATTTTATAATTTATTTATTTGTTCTTAATTATATTAAAAGCTGACACCTTTTCACATTGATGGGTAGTGACTTTTCTGAATGGTTGTGACTTTTTAATACAGTTATGACTTTTTCGATGAGTAATGACATTTCTGAAAAGTTGTGATTTTTCTAAAGGATTGTGACTTATCTGATAAGGCACGATAAACACATTTTCATACTATAGTTTGTTGTCTATAAATATTAGGGGTTTTACTCCCACTTTTAAACTACAATTTGTAAGTTTTGTATTCTTCTTCTTATAACAAGAAAGATTGTGAGAGTTATTCAATTATGAAGTTACAATACTTTTTTGTGGGTAAATAAGATAGATCAACAAAAGTTTATGCGAAAAAGAGAATGAAATAACTCAGCTTCAAACGAGAAGACTATCTAGATAATTAAAATGTACTCATTTTCTAAGCAATAAATATACTTTTTTAGCAACTTCTATATGACAAGAAGTTCAATGATTTTCTATTGCACAAACTACAACTTGGTGTTCAAGTCGTGAAAAGTCTCAAATTGTTGGTGAAAAAGGATTTGATCAAATACATGTTTGGAGAGTCTAAACTAGAAGTAATAAGTACTCATCCGTTTCCAATTTATTTGTTGTACTTCTGTTTTTATTCAATTTAATATAGAATGTTCTTCTTTTTTTTGGTGGGGGTGGGGGAGCATCTTTAAGACCACAAATTTAAAAGACATTTTTATATATTCTACATTCCTTAAATTAAAAGTCTTCTTAATTTTTTACAATTTCATATCAAATCAAAATTAGACAAACTTATATCTTTCCTTTTGATCTATACTACCTTAAAAGAAGGAACTACCTACCTTAAATATTAAATTATATAACACTCCAACTTAAAACACAAAATTTAATAAATGTAAAATTATTATAAAACCCCAACTTAAAACACAAAATTTAATATATTATATTGTATTATATTTATTTATTTACATTATATTATATTATATTACAAGTAGACACCTTTTCACATTGAAGGGTTGTGACATTTTGAAAGAGTTACAACTTTTTTGATTATAAGTTGTGACCTTTACGAATGATTTTGACTTTTCTACAGGGTTGCAACTTTTCTGAAGAGCTATGACTTTTTCGAAGGATTGTAACTTTTTCAAAGAGTTATGACTTTTACGATGAGTTGTGACCTTTTTGAAGGGTTGCGACTTTTCTTTTATAAGGCACAATAAGTTTTTTTTTAATATACTACAGTTTATTGGCTATGAAAAGAGGGGATTCCAAAAAATTTTAAACTACAATTTTTAATGTTTTTCATTGTTGTTGTTGTTGTTCTTCTTAAAATATTTATATTTAAAGCTGACACCTTTTCACATTCAATCGTTATGACTTTTTCAAAATATGTGACTTTTCAGATGAGTTGTTACCTTTCCGAAGAATTGTAACTTTTCATGAAAAGAAATATGCACATGCTCATACTACCCTTTGATATCAATAAATGGAGGGGTTTCCTCACATTTTAAAAATACTATTTTTTTTTTTTATGTTTTCTATTCTTATTTCTTAACTTCTTAAAAACTCAAGTTTGATTTACATATGTTGACATTCTCAAAGTTCAGTAAAAATTTGAACTCTCCCTAACATGAAAGTTAAATTAAAATAATACTTCAGCAAAAAACATCCAATTTCATACATCTTCTATATTTTATATCAATATTTATTTATATTATTATATTATATTAAAAGTAAGAACTCCAACAATACAATAATAACTAAGTAATGCACCATAGGGGAGGGAGGAGAAAGTATATGTAACTAAGAGATTTTAGGAGTGACTAACTTTCAGTAGTAATCATAAGAAAATTTGTATCCACTATTAATATAAACTTATAATTTATCATTTATTTTATAATTATTTACTTAATTTTTTTATTTAATAATATTCATATTATTTTTAAAAATAGTGTAGTACATGATTTATATTCACGTGCGTTAAAACTAATTTTAACTATAAGGCCGAAGAAAAGTATACCTAATATTTCTAATTAATCCCACGGAATCTTCTAAGAAACTAAACTTTCAACATATAAAGGTCCTATTTCAACCCCCAATGGAATCTTTTTCACTTTAAATTCAGTGTATTCATTTTTCCGCACATTGTACTCAAGAAATCGACCATCATCCTTTCTCCATTGTAATATGTTTCCGTTCTCCTTAACACAAGTGACATCAACTAAGTACCACTGATCACGAGGATCCCCATATGGTGAGACAAAAATAGGGAACTTCATGATGTTATTCCAGGTTTTTCCGTCTTTTTCGAGTGGCCAAATTGATATTTCCTCGTTAATTATTGTCATAACAGACTCATGTGAATGACATCGTTTAATGAAACTAGATCATCGTTTACGTACAACGAAAAATCACTAGGAATAGGAAAAATATCGTGAATTGTTTTCCACGATTGATTTTTAACAGAATATATTTCAACAATGTAACGTGGATGCATTGTATTACATGGAAGCTGTATTACTACACATAAGACCTTGTAATCCTCCGCCACAAAATCATAATAAGCAAAACCATATATCGGCCTCATGAAATAAGTCATAGGTTGCAACATATAAGGCATTGGAATCCGTTTATATTTTCGAATGAGTGGATTCCATAATATTATGCCAGTGTAAGAATGATTAATAAAGAACAAACCACTGCATGAACTCACTTTTAAATAACAAATGTTTCTACAAAATATGGGGATATTCGGCTGCTTCATCAACACAACTTCAGAATCAGCACTAATTGATCCTTTCATTGATAGGACTTTAATCGAATAATCATAATCTTTATCATTGAAAAAAATGAGATTTTTTTGACGATTAATATCCTTAGATGATTTATGTAGATGAGACTTGATGAAGTCGGGATCATCAATGGTATTGCACCATGACTTACACGTAATTTTGAATCGTGAAAGAGATTTGACAGGAAGCTCTAACAGGATAGAGTAGACAATATCAATAGACAAATTTGGAATACAACCCATCGGATAACAGAGGAGTTTTTTTTTTTTCACGATCGAGCCAATTATATAGAATCTAATCCTAATTCAACTCGAATACAATTAAATATAATACTTTGAAAACTATACAAAAATAGAAAATACTATATGGAAAGAATAACGTGATTGATATTAACTAGAACACTTTAAAACTTTAAAATTTTCCAAATTTAAATTAATTTTATAAGTGTCATGAGTCCTATATATATATTTTTTAAAAAAATTTAAAACCCTAAGTAAACATAATGTCCAATGAGTCTTAATTTGGGAGATGATGTAACTACTTGTATCCTCTCAAAACTCTCTGTTGAATCTCTTCAACGTTTCAAAATTGTACAAAAATCATGGTGTTCAATTATCAACGATCCCAATTTCGTCCGATATTAATCGTCAAAAAATCCTCTTAATTTCGTCGAAAATAACTCCGTCTCCTTGTTTGGAATATAACATGTTAGCGTTCAATATCGGTTCAACATGTGCGTCATCACTTAGTGTTAATTCTCAAGTTGTTTCTCTTAATCCGCCAAATTATTTTATGTCTCGAGATATTTCGTATCCATTGGTGAGTTCTTGTAACGGCTTGTTATGTATGGTGTATAGTTTTATGATATTTATATGGAATCCAGCTATTCGAAAATACAAAACTGTTCAAAAACCTGATCATTACGTATCAATGCTATATGGGTATGAATCAACGTTGTATGGGTTCGTGTATGATTCTAGTTGTGATGATTATAAGATAATCGCTATATTTGAGATTAATGTAAAAGATGGTCATTATATTGTTGGAATATACTCTGTGAATAATGAGTCTTGGAAAAAGATTGACTCTGTTCCTGCTGGTTATCGTTTGTTTGACGAGAATCCAGTTTCATTAGATGGTACGATTAACATGATGGCGACTAGATCAGGTCAAGAAAATGGTAATAGTGTATTTAATGAGTTTGTGATTATATCTTTGTTCGTGGCTGATGAGAAATTTGTTGTAACGCCCGTCCCATTGCAATATCATGGGAATCGTATGAAATTGTATAATTTTGCTAATCGTCTGTTTATCTTCGTTGGAACTAGAAAATTTGACTATCAAACTGTATTTTAGCTTATATTTATGATAATATGTGGTTTTTATGGGCATATTTGTTGGAAAAGTATATAAGCTTATTTTCGATAGTAGAAGGGAAAACATGACTCTTTATTATTGTTATCATTACTTATCTCTCATGCTATCTTATTCTTCGATTTTACCATTACATGTTGTCTCCTTGGCTTTGATTTCGACTGTCTTGTAGGATTCGATTTGGATCACCTCATTGATATGTTCGATCGTTGAAAAGTGACAGTTGATTCTATTTTCCCATCAGTAACATCATTCAACTCGAGATTTTTGAATTATAAACCACACATTCATTCTTATCCCTCTTGAAAATTCAAAAAATCGCTCGTGCCCTTCTTAAGGAACAGAGTCCCCTGTTCTTCAATTTCCAACATTTTTCTCCACGAACAGCTCGTTGGTCCAGCTCGAACGAGTGATGAGAGTTTCACGAATTTTATGCTCAATTGATGACTGAATCAATAATCGGGTAGTTATTTGAGAAGTATCCATCCTTTTTGAGGGTGAGATGATTCTCTTTTCTGAGGAGATTCTCATAAAGTCTCCCCTATGATCGATAAGTAGCTTGACATTGCACTTTAGAATGGTGTTAAAGATCTCGTCTTTAGAGTTCCTTACTTTCCATTACGTATTTTCAAAATATTGGCAACAAAATGGTTAAGAGAATTGGTTCTGAGTAAGTGTGATCTCTATCTTATGTAAGTTTAGACGAAAACATGCTTCAGACGAAAACTTAATAGTTGTCTATTGATTGTCTCTTTAATCTTCACATGTCGTTTGGGGTTGTTGAATCGTCAAAAGATCAAGTCAGTTTCCCTGTAGGTCTTGAGGATTATGTATTGTGGGGATATATGGGAGATTGATGCTCCAAATCAGTTTCCTTGAAGGTTTTCGAAAAATCTTTGGCTCAAGTAACTCGTAAGTCGTAACAAAGCATTTAAAAGTAACATACAAACGAAAAGCCGATATATCAAATAATAACGAAATCATTACATAACATTCAGAAAAAAGAGAGCAGTAACAACATCAAAATAATGTGTTAATCCCTTGGGTATGGGGTCGAGTTTGTTAGAGAGTGTTTTACCCCCAATGTGGGACTTTCCGACGCAAATTCGGATTTAGTCGGGCTTCAATGTGGGTACCGAATACCGAGTGAAAAACCAATAAATAAATAAAATAATGTGTTAACCAAAGGAAAGAACAAGATGTATTAACAGAAATCGAAAGGCAAGAAACTACGAAATTAATACTAATATGTACTACTGAGATGCAAGGAGACAATGCTCGACTACCTGCCAACCTACCAGGATTAAAAGTCATATTGAGATAATTTGGCAGTATTTCGATCTCATTAACTGAGACGGAAGATTATCTTGATCACTTCTAAGTTATTTAAAAAGTTACTAATTAATTATAGGGTTACAAGTAATTTGGAACAACTATTTATAATAATGTCGACAATTAATATGAAACAGATGGAGTAATAGTTTAGCTATTTTTGACAATTAAAATCTTGAAAAATTAGGTATATGTGGAAACTTCATCAATTAATTAAGTTGACTTTAAGTATATTTAATTTAATTAATATCAGCTTATGCCTATAATAAGATAGTTAGGCTAAAAAACAATTTAAGAAATTGTGAACTGTGCAATGTAGGGCTATGCTGGACCTTTGAAGAAAAAAAAGAGATCTAATTCATGAATTATAATTTATAATTACGGGATTTAAATTTCATACCTCGATTATTTGTTTGAATATAGTAAAACACACCTCGATATTAAATTAATATACATGCGCATGTTGTAAATTGATAATAATATTTGATCAACTAACCTCACAAAAAAGTGTTAGGTATTTAAATATGAATATTCGATTATTAATTAACTCAAAAAAATTAAAATAAGATGACAAATTGCCAAATATTTTAATAAAGATGTCATACTTCTACTAATATTTTAAAGAGGAACTTTCACATATAGAAAATAGCCTAATTACTCTCTATGGCTATAGTTTGATAATTATAATTCGTAGCTACATGTTATAGGGAGGAGAGAGGCGAGTGAGACTGAGAGAGAGAGGAGAGAGGTGAGCGAGAGAGGGCAAAAAGTGAGAGAGGTGAATTGTATATGTATATTGGTTAGATAATTCTATATTATACATGTGTATTTGTATATATGGCAAGAGAGATTGGGAGAGGGAGAAGAGATGCGAGTGAGATTGGGAGAGAGAGGAGAGAGGCGAGCAAAGAGTGGGAGAGAGGTGAATTATATATGTATATCGGTTAGATAATTGTATATTATTCATATGCATTTGTATATATGGCAAGCGAGATTGGGAGAGGGAGGAGAGTGGCGAGCGAGATTAGGAGAGGGAGGAGAGTGGCGAGCGAGATTAGGAGAGGGAGGAGAGAGGCGAGCGAGAGAGGGAAGAGAGTGGGAGATAAGTGAATTGTATATGTATATCGGTTAGATAACTGTATATTATACATATGTATTTGTATATTTTGGCAAATTATATATATACAAATGTGACTAATTATACAAACTTGATGTCAGCTCACGTAATTAATGTATAGTGTTAGTCGTGAGTGATAATTATAGCAAACTATAGCTATGATGAATAATTAAGTAGTATAAGTTTGCTTAACCGCGTAGTTTTCTCTATTTTAAATGCGTTCACACATTTCAACTACTCGTATATTAAATAACACCTTTTATTTAAGTAAGTATTTAAATAATAAAAGGGGTAGTTGGGTCGTTGCTGTCAGCCTGTCACGTTTACTTTTTAAAAATAGCACAAAAGTTAGGAGTATCTTAATATTTATATATAGGTATAAATATAAAAAACATTTTTTTTGAACTTCTTGAATGAAAATCCTGAATCCGCTGCTGGATAAAAGAATGGTCATTGATAGAAGGAATGTTTGAATTAATTTGAATAAAGTTGGAAAAATAGAAGAGAGAGGGGTGGGTGGGTGTAAAAATTAAAGGACAGAACAATAAGAAACAAAATTGTCATGTTAGTGGATTATGCAAGAACAATTTTCAGTATTTACATTAAAAAAAAACTCTTAACAATAAAACAAGAGCAATAATAGGGTGTACCATGCTATTTCTACTGCATTCAAGAAATTAAAGGAAGTTTTTTTTTGTTTTCGTCTTACACTAGGGTGTGTTCGGTATGGGTGAATTGAAAAATATTTTTCAATTTTATTCGTGTTTCAAAAATTTTGTAAAGTATTTTTTCTAAAAAAATGATTTCCTTAAAAATAAGAAAAAAGACTTTTCTAATAAAAATAATAATAAAACGTAAAATAATCAAAAATTAAAATTAAAATTAATATAGAATATAAATATAATATTTTTAAAGAATTAATTAAATTAAAAGGAGAAGAAAAAAATTGTGTGACTCAAATAAATTTAAACTTTATTCTAATGGCCAAAAAGAACTTGTCTTTTACAACTATTTACCAAAAAAATTGGAGGAAATTCCAATGTCAATTATCCAAAGACTTCCACCATTTCTCTCTCCTCACCTACTCCACACCCCTCTATTTTTAATTAATAATTTTAAATTTGAGCTATGAAAAAATAATCTTATTAAATATTGTTTTTAAAAATGAATTCAACAAGAGTGAATCTAAATTTAATATGGCTATTAAATATCGTTTGATTAGATATATTAAAAATAATATATATTACATAAAAAATATTTAAAATTATTTATTTACAAAAAAACACCGTCCACAAATACAGTGAAAAGGATATAGAAAACGTTTGAGTGATAATTATGTCTACATCCATGCAAAATATGCAGTAAAACCTCTTGCATGACTAATAACTTATCATGTATCAATTATACCTAACATAATACCAAAATAGAGTATAGCTACACAAAGCTAACGCATAACGTTATTTTTTTAATGCATCTTATCAAACGATCCCTAAGAATTTATCAGAGATAGTCTTACTATTCTTCTCAAAATAGTACGGATAGGATAACGTATACATTACTTTTTTCGAACCCTACTTATACTAGTATTAAAAAACTTCATGGCTGAGATTTTACATTCCCATTCCATCTTTTTTTTTTTCTGCAAACTTGAGAGGATAACGTGCAAACCACTATAACCTCAGTATTTTCAATGAGCACTCTATGATGAACATTTTATACGTATTAGGTAAACTTCTTTTTATGTAATAACCTTCAAACTATATAAGGATGTAAATTACATCAGATAAACCCAATATGATAAACTCGACTCAGAAAGTTCTGAAAAGAATTGATTCCGAATCATGCATGTGAACGACAACTTCTAGATCAACTAACTTTCCAACTTGCATTGAGCTCCAAAAAGTTCACTATCCAAACACTTCCCCATATCTCTCTCTTTCTTATCACCTCTTCCACATCTCCAATCTAGAAGTGTTTTTGCTTCAATGGAAACTCAAAACCAATTAGCTGAAACAAAAATTCCTCAAGAATTGCTTCAATTTTCATGTCTACCAGATGAAATCATCATTGAAATACTCTGGAGGTTACCAGTAAAATCACTCTTGAGATTCAGGTTTGTTTCAAAATCTTGGCTTTCTTTACTCTCAACTCCATATTTCATCAATACCCAGATCAAATTTTCTGTTAAAAAATCCAAAAATGTGAATCTTAGACTTGTTATAGTAGCTTCAGTTTCTGGTTTAATGGGTAAAATGTGCTCTGTTTACTCTCTAGATTGTGAAAATTCCTCTGTAAATGTTGATAAAACTGATTACCCATTAAAACCCCCTTTTGGATCTGCAAAATTTTTGGGTTCTTGTAATGGGTTGATCTGTTTAACCCCAATGTCATTTAAACTTATGATATGGAACCCTGTTACTGGAAAACACAAGGAATTTCAAGATTCATTTGTTAAATGTGCTGTAAATTGTTATATTAGATATGGGTTTGGTTATGATTATGTTAATGATGATTATAAGGTGGTTAAGATCTTCAGTTTTCCGCGAAATGAGGGGAAATATGAGAATAAGGTTAAGATTTATAGCTTAAAGGATGATTCTTGGAAAATGGGTGAGGGGTTTGGTAGTGGTTATGTTAATGCACAATCCGGGATGTGTTTGAATGGATATCTTCATTGGGAGGTAAGCCATTGTCGCGATTCTGGTGATGGTGGTTCTGGTGGTTGTTCTGGTGCTTGTTCGGAGATAATGACTTTGGATTTGGCTACGGAGACGTATGGGGTAATGGCATTGCCTAATTGTGGAAATGGGAGTACTAGTTGGTCGTTGAGTGTTTTAAATGGATGTTTAGTTGCTTGTTGCAACTATCAGCCGGATAGGACGGATATGTGGGTGATGAAGGAGTATGGTGTGGAGGAGTCGTGGACTAAGTTGGTTTCTAATCTCACGGCTCCCTCTGGTCGTTTAGGTTATGTCTCGCCTTTGTCTGTGTCGGAGAATGGTGGTGAAGTTTTAGTGAGGCTTGGTACTAATATAAGTTTGTACAACGTGAGGAATGCTTCACATGAATCCTTGGACATTCATTCATTGGGTTATTGTCTTCAAGTACAAGCGATTACTTACAATGAGAGTCTAGCTTCGCCTAATGTTGGTGATATGTAATTAGCTCGGAAAATTATGACTTTGAAGAATAGTGGAAATGAAAACTTCCATTGGATAATAGTTGCATGTTGCAACTATTATCCGGATAGGAAGGATCTATAGGTGATGAAGGAGTATGGTGTGAAGAATAGTCTCTCTTCTACGGTCTCCCTATGGTCGTATGGGTTATATCTCGTCTTTGTTTGTGTCAAGAGAACGATGATGAAGGTTTAGTGAAGGTTGGTACAGATATAAGTTTGCACAACACGAGGAACGCTTCATATAGATCCTCGGATATTCATGCAAGTAGTTACTAACATCGAGACCCTAGCTACGCCTCGTGTTGGTGATAAGTAGTATAGCTTACATCAAAGAAATTACTCTGCTTGTGTTGTTCTTTCTGGAGATTTACTAGTTATGTTGCATTCCATGTTGTATTTTCGCGCTTCGTCTAGTTAAACGATCGTCACATGTAATATTAATGTAAAGTTCTTGTTGTTAAAACTACTTGTCTCAATCTTCTTTGAAAATCAAGGTACTATATGTTTTTGGTTGATCAGATAAGAACCATGTGTTTGGTATGATGCAAGTCATTTTCCGGTGTTTATTGGTGAGTGAAAAAAGTCATTTTCCGGTGTTTGTTTGTGAGTGAAAAATACTTTTCGAAAAAATGTATATTACAAAAATAATAACAATATCAAATCAGAGGGTGTTTTGATGAAATTTTGAGTGCTAAAGATTTAATAATTGGGAAAATGACACCCATAAAGCAAGGGAAGTCATTTCAGCATTGAAAATGACTTCCAACTACTTGCATGTGAAGATAATTATGATAGGAAATTTTTTTTCCCTAAAAAATGACTTTCATCATATCAAACGTAAGAGGATGATTTCTTGAGTATGAAAATAACTATATATCATATATTAATTCTCTTTCTCAAAAAATATAGAGAAAAAATGAATTATAATTACAACGGAAAAGGATAAAAAATAATTCCAACGTATTGAAAATGAGTGGGTTTCATTAATATTAAAAGATTACAAGTGGTATATTTAAATAATGATGCCACGTGGCAATTGCCAATTAGAGTCATAAATTTTAACATTTTAAAACAAAACAAACAACCATTAAAAACCACTTAATTAGCTTATTTTATTGAGTTTCAACCTATTAAGTGTGCAAGTTTTCCGCCTAAAAAATCACTAATTAGTTATCAAATATACCTTAATTATCAATTGTTTTCCTTTCCTATTATAACCTCCATCATTCAGGTAGGAAAAGAAAACATTCGATTGTTGAGTTCATATAAGATACGCACTAAATTGTAGTTCAAGTATGAACCTCAAAAAGTTGAGATACTTTAGATGTTTTTAACTGTTCACTCGCCAAAATATTAAAAATAAAATATGTTATTTTCTACCGCAGACAAAAATGACTTAATGATGTAAATATTATTTATACTAAAGTTGTATATTTTATTACTTAAACTCAGAAATATATTTAGTAATCTTTTTATTATTGATATGTATATATAACGAATTTGAACAAAAGGTATCAATTCATAATTGTGAATCTATAACCAAACTAGTAACTAGATTTGGAGCGGCAAGGATGCCACTTACATTGTCTTCTTTCTCATTTCAATAACTATTAGATATGAGAATCCGTGTCAGTACGGATCCAATATCTATTATTTGTTGTCTTAATTTATATGACACTGATAAAATTTAGAAAGCCAATAAAATAGAAATGTTTTTCATTTTAAGTTGTTATTTAATTTATAATAATTTTTAAATATATAACAAATTAAAAGGAAAGTGATAATACATGAAAAAAAATATTGTGATAATATAATACTTATCTTCTTTAATATTAAAAATTATAATAAACATGAGCGTAATTTATTTCCTTGGTCTTAATATTTAAGTAATTTGATCACAAAATTACTATGTGTGATGTAACCTACTAATACTTGTTTTTAAAGTCATTATTCCTTGTTATATTTATATATTTATCATAAGATTTGATTAGTTACAAATTGAAGATTTCGACCTGAAAGAAGTAATAGTCAAAATAGTGGATCTTTATCAATGCCTCTCCATTCTCAACATATATAATTTAGGCCTAATCCATCGGTGACCCCCTAAAGTTGGGACCAACTTTCACTTAGACACTTTAACTAGACTTTGTTCATTTTAGACATTTCATGTAAGGTCTTGTTGTGTCATTTTGACACTTTCTTTACAATTAGCAAAAATATGTAATGTGTGTGAGATACACTCGCGGATGATGTGTAAAGTGTCCAATTAAATGACGACATTTGTCATTTGTGCCAAAATCATCATTCTTAAATAATCAATTTTGAGAAAAACAAAAAGTAGCCAATAAATCGATGACATGTGGCATTTTTGCCCATATAATTACAAAAAAATAATAATTAAAGAAATTATTTTCATCGTCTTCTCCAATCTAACCATTTGCAGAAATGTCCCCCCTTGAGGTGTCTAAAATGACATAACAAAACCTTACTTGAGGTGTCTAAAATGAAAAAGTCTAGCTAAGGTGTCTAAATGAAAGTTGGTGCCAACTTTAGGGGTCACCGATGAGTTAAGCCAATAATTTACTTTCTTTTTTAGCCATTCTAAAGAAGAATAACATATTTTCATATTAAGTACTCCCTCTGTCCCAATTTATGTGACTTACTTTCCTTTTTAGTCAGTCCCAAAAAGAATGAAACATTTCTATATTAAGTAACAATTTAAGTATAAAATGTGTATTTTACTCTTAATGAAATGATTTACAGTCATACAAATTTTTATCATTCATTTTGGATCATAAAATTTAAAAGTCTTTCTTTCTTTCTTAAATTCCGTGCCAAGTTAAACTACCTCACATAAAATGGAACGAATGGAGTAATAATATAACTTTAAAATGTCTATTTTACCTTAATGAAATTATTTATAGCTATACAAATTGCATTAAAAGCATATGTAGTAAACATTTAAGGACCACACTTTGTAAAACAGCAGATAGTGCCATTATAGGAATGGCAAATAGGGCGGGTTAGGGCGGATTGGAGCGGGGCAGACCTTGACCTACCAAGATTTTGATCCGTCCTACCCTGCCTCATTTAATATTATTTAAAAATTTGCCCTGCCCTAACCAGCCCCGCTAAGACCTGCCTCGCCCCATTTATGTTATTTTCAATTTTTCTTATATATTTTTTACTCTGAAGAATGAATTTTCATTTAACTTCTTTTGATAATTTTTTTAAGTTTTAACACTAGTACTGCAATTGTTTTACAGATATCTGCTAAGATTATTATTTTTCACCAAAAACTTTATTTGCTGGTCATAATTAATTACTGTATATCAAAATAGATTCATAATTCAAAACATACCAAACAGCTTCATAGCGTACTAACTTTGATACTTGCTGCATTGGAATATATTCCAAAAGCTATAACTTTTGGCTTGCCAAATTTCAGAAATACCTCTATTCTTTTGTATTCCCGAGAAAACCGAAAAACAACCTGTCTGCCCCATTATGTATTTTAAATAAAGGGAAAAAGGATAAATATACTCCGAACTATCGTAAATGATATGCAGATACCCTCCGTCATGTAGAGGCACTTATGTCCCAAAGTATGACAGAGGGTATCTCTGCATACCATTTATGATAGTTCAAGGATATATTTGTCCCTTTTCCCTTAAATAAATAATCTTTACCTACCCCACCCTATATACTTATTTCCCTGCCCTGCCCTATTGAGGGTGTGCCCTTCCCTGCCCAACCCCAACTGCCATCCCTAGATAGTGGGGTTCATAAGTCAGAGAGTAGTAGTACATTTTGAGAAAGGACAGATGAATAAATACATAAATATGTGTTGCTCAAAATAATCATAATAGCAGTTGGTACAAGTCAGTTACAGTGATAATACCGAATTTTCCCCTTAGTCGGCAAGGAGGCATGTTGACGAAGAGCTGCTTGTTGTAAACTGACAAATCTTAGATGCTTGTGAAAAACGTAGTTGTTATAGACGGCATAAAAGCATCTATGCACTTTGTCATTTTCCTAAAAAAAACTTAAATATAAGCACCTAAAATTATTGAGCCATATGAGCAATTCACATTACATTCTTCTCAACTTTTTTCTTCCCCTTTGTTAACATTCTGCCAAGCCAAAAGATGGAAATAAAGAACAAGTATGTAACAATAAAAACCAACATAAATGCTGCACCAAAAGAGTCAGACTTTGAGATAAAACTCGAAAACGTCTCACTTATCATTGAGTCTGAGTCTAAGGATGTTGTTGTCAAGAACCTGTTAGTGTCAATTGATCCGTATCAGATAAACAGAATGAAGAGCCAAAGTTCGTCACAAGGAACCATAAGTTTTGCAACTGCCATTAGTCCTGGTGACTCCATTGACAGTTATGGTGTAGGAAGAGTTTTGTTCTCTCATCGACCTGATTTCAAGAAAGGTGATTTGGTAGCAGGGCTACTTACCTGGGGAGAGTATAGTATAGTAAAGGAAGGTTCGTTGTTGAATAAGTTGGATCCTAATATGGGATTTCCGTTGTCTTACCATGTCGGAGTTTTAGGATTCAGTGGACTAACTGCCTATGGTGGATTCTTCCAAGTGTGTAAACCGAAGCCAGGGGAGAAAGTTTTCGTGTCTGCTGCTTCAGGTTCGATAGGGCATTTAGTAGGACAGTATGCTAAATTACTTGGATGTTATGTTGTTGGCTCTGCTGGTAGTCAAGAAAAGGTAAATTTTCTTAAGGAGAGACTTGGATTCGACGATGCATTCAATTATAAACAAGAAACTGACCTTAAATCAGCTCTGAAAAGGTGTTTCCCTCAAGGGATTGATGTCTACTTCGACAACGTGGGAGGCAGGATGTTAGAAGCAGCAATAGCAAACATGAACTCATTCGGCAGGGTAGCTGTCTGTGGGGTTATTTCTGAGTACACGAATGCTACAACACGAGCTGCTCCAGAGATGTTGGATATAATCTACAAAAGGATTACCATCAAAGGATTCCTAGCAGCTGATCTCATGAATGTGTATGCTGAGTTCCTGTCGAAAACAGTTGAGTACCTCAAAAGTGGAAAACTAAAGACCATTGAAGATGTCTCACGAGGCGTTGAAAGCATTCCCTCGGCTTTCATTGGACTGTTCAATGGCGAAAATATAGGCAAAAAGATTGTCAAAGTTGCAGATGAGTGAAAAAAACATGAAGATTCATGAATTAATAAGTCGAGAACTTACTTTTGTTATATTAGCGAACAATATCTTATCTGTGCTTCTTTCAAGTTGTAATCCATTTTGATGCTCTTATTCGATATGTGTAAGATTTCTGGTAATTCAAGTGCTCGAGAAGTCTGTAGAGCCATCTCAGCATAGAGTTGGAGGCAAGTCATAGCCACCTGCAAACTTAGCAGTAGTTAGGTTGGCTATGTAAAGCAGAGAAGAAAACTCAGTAGTATTAATTCTTAAATATGTGTGGTTGAAGTCTTGAAGATCAATTCAGATTCATGTTCCTCGTATTAGATAATCTGATAACATGACTTTCCAACTATGTGGTTTTTGTGAAAAAGATGAACATTGTAACAACAATATAGCCAATGTAATTCCATAAGTAGAACCTAATGTACACAAACCTTACCCTTACCTTTCGAGGGGTAAAGAGTAAAATACAAACTACAAAAGGCGAAATGGTCTGATAAACCCTTATACTTGTATCAGTTTGTATTCTGAAACCTTCTACTTATCCATTTGTCATCTGGACCTTTAAACTCAATAAAACACAATTTATCGAACCCTTCTGACCATTGACCATGCTTACGTGTCTTTAAGATGGCTGAGTTGGCGAAAGTGTGTGACTTCACGCTCCTTAAGGTGAGTGAGTACTATATTTCAGTTTTAAAAATATTAATAAAAGAATAAAATAATACAAAAATTTAAAAATTAATTAAAAAGTCTCCATCTTCTTCACCCACTCCACCTTCATTTGCAGTCATCTACATGCCCCGACTCTTTTTTTTTTCTTTTCATACTATTGTCATCATCTTTAAAAGATCTTGGCATTGAAACCTCCTTGAGTCCATTGCTAGTGGGAGAGGTCGATGGTGGTGGTGCTCGTCGGAGAAAACTAGTTCGCAATAGTGTGAGAGAGACGGTGCTAGTCAGTGGAGAATGAGGCGGGTGAGGGTTGGAGGATTTAGTTACGACAGCAAAGAGATTTTCGGCTAGATCTGCAGCAGCGGCGGCGGCAATTTAGGTTAGTAGTTATGTGATGGTTGAAGGAGGAGGAAAGGAAAATAGTAGATTTTGTATGTTTTAAGATGGGAATGGGGACTCACCCTCCGAGGAAGAAACGTACCAACAACTTGATCTCCTCCATAGAAGCGCCACCATTGTCAAAGTTCAGAAGAAGTTGAAGAGCTTATTGCCTAATCTATTTTGGAAATATGTTGGGTTTCTTTTTTAGCTTAAGGAATAAATTTAAATTTTATTGTTTTACTTTTTATTAAATAAAGCACAATTGATTTATTTTTTAAAAAATAAATAATAAATGATGTGTAATTTTAAATCTGACGTGGATGATGATGTGTCATTTTTGTTGAGAGTTTGAAGTAGCCAAGGGGGTTTAAAATGCTAAGTTACATTGAATTTAAGGGTTCAATTGATAAATAGTTAAGTAGAAGGGTCCATAATATAAATGCATACAAGTACAAGGGTCCATCAAACTATTTCGCTACCACAAAATAGCAAGATAACCAAAAATTGGAGTAAAATACGAATCTTAGGAAAATGAACATTGTATAGCCCTTATCTAGAACAAATTTGTCTAAGATCATCATCATTTACTATAAGTAGCAGATGAAATATCATCTTCTAGTACAGATCAATATACATACAACAGACGTTCAACGGAAGGAGAAGCTTAAAACTACCAACAGTGTTGAGATACATTTAGTAGATGTAGGTAAGTCTCGCTCTATACATTGCACACAGTAATAACATTAGTACATCACAAATGAACTGTAAAAACAGGGAAAGCCCGCGTTTCTTCATTGCACTCCACGCAGTTACAGGTGGTGGATTAGTTGTTCCATACATAGCTTTTTCACTTCCTGAAAGTTCAACAATACAGAAAAGTTAACCAAAAACCTCATTGACATCTCATATGACAAAAGAAAAAAGCAGGGTAGATCTAGAAAGCAACACATGAAGAGCTAGCTCTGGCACATTTTACATTTAACATGTACTTAACACAAGCTGCTGGCCTTATTTGAGTAAAAAAGACTAGCTCCATTTCCCAAAATTTGAGAAATGTCAAAGGTGCTTCAGTTCACGTTCTAAACAGTGAAGATGGACAAATATAAGGTAGTTAAGTAATTTCAAGTCTAGACTGCATGAAAGCGGTGCACAAATGGTACACATAGTCTATAAATACCAAAAGAAAATAAAAACTAAGAAAGGGTCACAAGATATACTCATGTTGTGGATGCAACATATTGACCTTCCCAAAAGGTTATTTGAGTCAGAGCTCGAGCACTTCACAAAAGGCATAGCCCTGCCTAGCTTCTCCAAATTTTACTCGCAAGAATTTCCACATGCAAACCTTTGGGTGTTTGAACCTTTGTCCTTCGTATTATTTCCACAAAAATGTACAAATTAAATTTCCTTGGCTACGTCTCATTTCTCCCCTCTTACCTCTGTTTAGTGCCTAACAGAGGATGCAAATCAAGAAATAGAACCACAACAATAACAAAATCCATGTTTCAAATTATTGAAACTGTTTTACTACAAGGATTAGATATGTTTCCTTGTTTCTACATGCTTGGCTACATTAACTTTGGTCAAATTTCAAAGTCACGACTAATAGTTGATACCGTAACGAAATAAGAGTTTCCCTTGAAATGATGCATCGAAAAAGGCTATTCATGTCTCACTTGGTGATACGTAACCATAGAACCTAAGAATTCTGAAAAAGGTCCAGTTGCATATACATCAGCCACTCTATTTAGAAACAAAGATAAAAGAGCTCTTTATAGCAGGGAAACTTCTTACCCAAAACAATGAAGATGAAAAGTATTTGTACATTAGTAACTTAGAAGACAGAACCATCTTAAACAAAGCTTTAAATCCCAATTTATTTATCAACATTCTCCTGTTCATTGGTATCTCCAATCTACGCTAGTGACTGATCATAACAGCTAACTATGTTTCCTCAACAGCTTTCTCCTTCCAACTCACTTTTGTTCAAATCAGTGTTATTTACCAAACCGAAAGAAGATTCAGCCATTGATTAACCAAATATGTAACAGAATGAGAAGACAATAGAAAATTAGCAGTAAGCTATGAGGAGCAGGGAAGAACACCAAAACTGGATAGTATATCCTACTTTAACTCCTATTCCATAATTCCCGTACTTTCTTTTATCCATAATAAGTTTCACCTAAGAAGACTAGTAAAAGTAGGCCCTGGATCAAAAAAATGTACCCCTGTCAAGATTTACACAGATTCCCCTGCCATGATTTCTATGTCCCTGATGGTCTTTATGCTTAGTTTGTCTTGTCTAGATGTCAAAAAAAACTTACAGAACTTCTCAAGAAGAGAAAAACAATGTCCTATTAAGTGGTAAACACTAAAAACTACAACCAAATGATTGTTGTTGCGACAAGCTGTTTCATGGAACTATGCAAAAAGGAGAAAGAACAAACAAGATATCTATGAACCACAATTGTAATGATGTTGCATATGCAATATCTTATTCTATAGTTGACAAAAGAAACAAATAGAACAACACATGTTGAAAAATGTATTAAGCAGAGGTCTTACATGTCGTAAGTCATGGGATTGTCATTCATCTGAGCTTCTGCAGCCTTCATTGTTGTCGTGGAATTGGCTCATTTTGTAAAATGGGAGATATTAGGCTTTCAGTGTAGATTTCCGCCTCAAGACAGGCATCAAAGTTGGTCACCTCCGGATATCTGATCGAATCATCACTGGGATTGTATATCATGAAAATTGACCCAAACACGAGCAAAATTTCACCTTTTTTTGACATGCAAAGGGGTGGAGAGAACATATACTTCCCAGGGTCATTAGGACAACTGATGGTATACATTTTTTCCCAAGAATCTTTAACCCCGTAATCCTTCATGACCCACACGTCTGCCCGAGTTTTGTTATAATTACAAAGCACGGAAAGATTATCTTCCAACACTCCCAACACAAAATCAAAATTTCCTTTTTCATAGCAGGGCTGCTCTATCTTTCCCCATTTTTCATCCTTCAAATCAATAGAAATGATATCCCAGCCATTATACTCACCAAGACGAGCAGTAGTAGCCCAATGAAGCTTCCCCTTCACAAACTTACCCGAATCATTCAACAACACCCCACCCTGAAAATCATCAACATTTCTCCAAGTATCACTCTTTAGACCATATATCTTCACCTCAACATCATACGAACCACCAGCACCAAAAATACAGAAAATACCCACTACCTTATAATCATCATGAACCTCGTCATAACCAAAACCATACATAAAATAGTAACCACACCTCAATGTCGGCCTAGAATCCGGCAATCTCTTGAACTTCCTAATCGACGGGTTCCATATAAACAAATCATTTTCCTCAATAGCAACACAAATCAACCCATTAACAGAACCCACAATCCAAACAGATTTAACTGGATTTTTCATAGGATAATCCAAATCAAACGCCTCAGTAACAGACCCATATAACAAAGAACCAAGAGAACAGTCCTTAAGATTGTATTCAGGTTGAACAAAACTCAACATAAGCCTATGGTGTTTGTATTCCTTGTCATTAGCAGATAAACTAAGATGGTTTTTAACAAAATCAGAGCTAGAGATTATACCGAGCCAAGACTTCGAAACACACCTGAACTGCAAGAGGGATTTCACTGGAACCCTTTTGAGGATTTCAGTGATGAGTTCTTCAGGCAAATTGGGGGTTGTAAAGGTTGAATCTTGCATCGAAGTTGATGGAAGTTGAGAATCGTTAATGGGTTTGCTCCGTTTTGAGTTTTGATGGCTGCTTTCATCTTCTTCAGACTCCATTTTTGGTAGCAGAAATTTGAGAAATGGAAGATTCTCAGTATTGTTCAGTGAATTTCCCCCAAATTGTACTGTGGACATTTTTGTCAAAGTAGGGGTATTTTGGACTTTTTTCCATTTCTAAAAATAGTTATTTCTAACTTTATAATCTCTCCGTTCATTTTTACGTATTCACGTTTGATTAACGTATAACCTTTAAAAGATGTTATTTTCTCTTTGTTTTCAAAATAATTGTCATGTTTTACTTTTTAAAAGTCGAATCACGTGAACTTTGATCAATATTTTAAGATATATCTTAGTATCATTATGATATGAGATGAATTGTAAATTCTACTTTCTTTTTAGCTGTTATGATTTCTGTTTTAAAAGTCAAACAATAAGAACTTTAACTAACATTTTACGATGAATTTTTTCATCATATTGATATGCAATAAATTGTAATTTATAGTACTTTTTGTATAATTTTTGGATATCTAAATTTTTTGTTTAAAATGTCGAATTAATGTAATCTAATATAACTTTGAAAATTAGCTAAATTGTCTTTCGAAAATCATTACATGACAACTAAAAAGAAACGGAAAGAGTAGTACTTTTAGTATAGTTATGAATATCTAAATTGTATTTTTAAAATATTTGAATTAATTTTATTTAATTTAGCTCCAAAAATTAGTCAAACTGTCTCTCAAAAATTGAAATATGACCACTAAATTGTCTCTCGAAAAGTGCAACATTAATAATCTCTTAAATTTGTTATTAAATTTTATTTAGTCACTTGAATTTATGAATTATTTAGTTGTGCACTCGAACACATGAAAAATATTTTTATTAGACACTTTAGGTTCAAATATTCTGTGTGCTCTCAAATATCCATTACATAAATAACTTAAACCACTTAAAATATATTAGTTCCTTTAATTATACACATCAATCTCAATTGGAATAGAACTAATATTCTTCCGTTATTGAGGCTAATGTGTATAATGCTGAGAGCCTTAAAGAATGGTAACTCGGTGCTTTTTAATACATAGATGGTAATAGTTGTTAAAAACAATGGAATGAAGTTTAGATAGGAAAAGAGAACAATTAATGGTTGGGTGTGAGCCTCGCGAAATGTGATAATTCAAATATGTTTATGACAATTATTTTTTCGAGAAACATTGTTCTCGAAAATAGCAACATGTCCATTGGCTTAGGAGTATTTTGAAACACTTGGCGTTTCTGCGTACGATAATTAATAATAATTAAAATACAATGATAAGTTCAAGGAAACTTTATGTATGTCTGTCTTCATACATGTGTAATTTTCTGCGTTTTTGTAACATCCGACAATTTGAAATAACTATGAAGAGGCTTAGAATCGGAAATAGTTATTTTTGGAAAGAATTTAAAAATCTGAAAATTTGGTTAAGTGTGGAAAAAAGTGAGTTTTTGGCCAACTTTGAACAGTCATAACTCTAAGCTCAGGATGAGTTAGGTGTAGTTCCAGTTATGTTTGCGAAGCTCGTGGAATGATCTTTCCAACGCCGCCGAGTTTGCTCGATTTCGAGTCGTATGAGTGAGTTATGCCCTTTGGAAGTTGAGCTGTTGGTTCAGGGAAGTCAGCCCGAAATTTTAAGGGTATTTTGGTCTTTTCCCTAACCAATTCTTTTGGTTATATTAAGGGTACATACTGATTTTAAATCAGTTTTCCCTTTTAAAAGTGAGAGTTAGGGCTTTTGAGAGAAGAGGAGAAAGAGAAGAAGAAGAAGCAAGGATTCGTCGGGGGTGATCCCTATTCAGGTATGTGAGATCATAGTGTTGGGTTGGTTCTTTCTCCCACATGCCAAACTCGTTTAATTTCCGAGAAAAGATTTGGTTGTGTTTGTTGAAGTCTTGTGGTTGTGTTGAAGTTCTTGTTGATTTGAGACATGTTTCCGATTGTGTTTTTGAGTTGAATCTATTGTATGTTGAGGGGTTTTATGATTCTAAGTGTTTGGGGCTGGAACCTTTGAAGTTAAGAAGGTTTAGATTTGGAGAAATGAAGGAGAAAAGTCGAGTTTTTTGGGGAAAGGGGTGGGGCGCGACCCCCAAAAGGGCCTCTGAAGTTTCCCGTTTGGGGCGGCGCGCCTTGCAATGCGCCCCAACAGGCCCTCTGAAGTCTGAGGGTTGGCGCTCCGCGCCTTTCAGAGCGCCAAGGACGCCAATCCTTCCCATTCATTCCCCACTTTTTCATGCATGTTCCTTAGTAATGTACCTATGTTTTATAGTTGTTTTCAACACTCCAAGGTACATCTAAACGTCAAGAACTCATCCATAAATATGGGATCATATACCTTGAATCCATAATCCAATTCAAGGCGAGTTAGGATCAAAGTCAAGTGAAGTTAGAAGTCAAGTCTAGAAGTTAAGAAGTAAGTCAAAGCAAGTCTTTAAAGTTGTTCAAGAGTCTTTATTGAACGTTTTAACTTCATTTTAAGGCTCAAGTTTCAAGTTGAGTAAAGAGTATAGAGTTTCAAGTTAAGCCAAGAGTATAGAGTTGAGTTCATTTCTCAAAAGTATTAGGGAACTAAGTATTCCCAAAGAAGTTTATAAATGTTTTCACATTTGAGTAAGAAAGGAACTATGATTCCAAAAGAGCCTTTGGGTTAGTTTTCAAAAAAAGGGAACGTCGATTCCAAGTGAGCCTTTGGGCTAGATTTTGAGAAATTATCTCAAACTAAAGAAAGATGTGTTTAAAACACTTATGAGCTAAAGTATTTTGGGAGTAGTATTGAGCATCGAATTGGGGACGCGAGTTCATATTAACTCAACTCTCCATAAGAACCATGTAGCCAAACATGGGAATTAACGGGTCATTCTTTTTAGATGATCACGTAAGATTAAGCT
>JAJOOR010010962.1:0-25595 GCA_036250505.1 Solanum acaule
GTTGGATCAATATTGGCAATACTACAATTAAGGAGGAGAGATGGAGGATTGTCCCAGCTTGTATATGGTGGACAGTGTGGAAAGAAAGGAATCAAAGATGTTTTGAGGGCAAGAAGAACAATGTGCAGAATTTCAAGATGAATTGTATAGCTCTTTATTATTTTTGGTGTAAACAGAAAGTCTTAGTACAGGCAGAAGAACTTTTTGATGTTTTAGACTATTTGTGACAAAAAGCACAGATGGAGTCAGTCTAGTTTGTAATACATTTGGAAGAAGGGCTACTTTGATGTAGTATACCTGTGGATAAATAGAAGAAAAAGTTACCATTCTCAAAAAAAAAATTAGTTGACCAGATTGAGCTTCATAATCTTCTAATGTATTCATGACCAACTTTAGAGATACCCTATCAGCTCACACAAATATGATAGTATCATCTGCATAAGCTAAATGATTAATGTTATCACTCCACTTAGGCATTCCAAAACCTTTAAAATCTTTGTTGTTAAACAAATCATTCAAGGCCCTAGCTTACACCTCAGCTGCTAAAATAAATAGAGCAGGTGAAAGAGGATCCCCTTGCTTGACACCTCTAGATGAATGAAAGAAACCATGGGCTTGGCCATTGATAAGGACAGAATACCAATTATTTGCAATCAACCTCCAAACCATGTCCACCACATTACTATCAAATCCCATTTTTTCTAGAACCTTAATTAAGGATTGCCAATTTACCCTGTCATAAGCCTTTGTCATGTCTAACTTGATCACCACATTTGCAGGCTTACCCCTTATTCTTATATCAGAAACAATCTCTTGAGCTAGTAAGACATTTTCAGATATATTTCTGCCCTTCAGAAAGCCTGATTGATTTTTAGAGATAATGGAAGGAAGCACACTTTCCAATCTATCATGTACAATCCTAGATATCACCTTATTAAGAAAATTACTCAAACTAATTGGCCTCATATCAGTAAATGATTGAACAAAATCCTTATTTGGAATAAGCACCAAGTTTGTATGAGTAATGGACTTTGGTAAGGTAAAACCATTAAAAAAGGCAGCCACAACATTAAAAACATCATCACCAACAATCTCCCAACAGGTTTGAAAGAAAAGGCTAGTGAATCCATTAGGACCACTAGCACTGTTACCATTTAGTTTGAATACTACCTTCTTTACCTCTTCCTTGGTAGGACAGACTTTGATAAGCTCATTATTCCCTTCAGAAATTAACTGTGGTACATGCCTTAGCAAAGTCAGCTCCTCTGCACTCAATTCTACAACAAATTGACCCTTGAAAAATTTGATTGCCTCCTCAGCCACCTGATCATTGCCTTCAGCCCATTGCCCATCTTTCTGAAGCATTCTAATCACCGAAAGTTTCTTTGTCCTCCCATTCACTAGACAGTGAAAGAATCTAGTACTTTTATCTCCTTCAATGTACCACTGAAAACCTGCTTTCTGTCTCCAATATTCTTCTTCATAGTGAATATATTTATGTTGCTCAGCCTGAGACTGCTGCAAAATCATCCTGTTAGAAGCTGTAGAATTTTCTTCAAATAGAGCTTCTTTCAATCTCACAATCTCTTCTATGATATGGGATTTCTATGTACTTTTTAGTTATATTCTTGTCACTCTCCGAGCCTACACCCTGGGGGACTGGTACTCGAAGACCATTGCTGGCCCCAAGCGAACCCTTGGCCTGGCTTACTTAACTCAGCGGAAGACAATATTAATATCTATAATGATCAAAGAACTTAACTGGACTGAATAATAAAATAATTGAGAATGTTTTAAAGATTTAACATTCAACTTGGTCAAAAGTGGCAACCCAAGTCTTAACAATAAGAAATGAAAATGAAAAGACTCACAGGACTAACATTTGACTGTCTATGAAGCCTCTAAAACAACTGAGATGGATGTTGGGACAAACCCCACAACATCCTAATGAACTAACTAGAAAGCAATGAAATAGATCCTCCGGAATGCAAGGAGGCTCACTGACTGACTCTGAACTGCTCACTGGATCAACGGTGCGTTGGGATGCCGATCCTAGTTACCTATGTCTGCATCATAAGATGATGCAGGCCAACTGGCATCAGTACATTGAATGTACGAGTATACAAGTTGGAATGCTAAAACAACAAAGGCTGGAAAGAGAATCTGAAAGAAACACTTACCTTGACTCTTCTCAACTCATGAATACTTAACTGAACTCATTTCAATATAAAGAAAAATTGTTTAAAAACATGATGTCAACTCTGTGTATATATAAGGATACAACATAACTTTGAAATGTATGTAAAAATACAATAACTTCTGTGGGAGTTTCTCTAACCGACAACCATCACATAAGAGCTATAGTGATGATACAACGATCTACCTCACGCTGCCAGCGCATCCTATACCCGGCCAGAGGTATAGGACCTGAACTACTAAGTGGATCCACTAGTCTATTGTGAAAAAGGTTCATATAAAATGTATGACCCTTTCTACCCATGGTGGCTACATGGTTTTATGGAGACGTGAGTTATCTGAACTCATGCTCTCCCCCAATTCGGTGCTCAATACTACTCCCAAAATATACTAGCTATTATGTTTAAAAACATAGTTCTTCTGTGATTTGAGATTAGTGCTTAAAAACTTGGCTCAAAGGCTATCTTGGAAATCTCATGGAACTGCTTGTTTCATTTAGAAAGCTGTTACTCTTCTCTGAAAACTAGCCCGAAGGCCCTTTGAAAATCTCAGTTTCCGCTCTTATTTAAATGTGTAAAACATTTTAAATCTCTTTGGGAAATACTTAGTCCCTATATGTTTCTTTGAAGAAAAGAACTTCAACATTACTCTTTACTGAACTCAAAACTTAAGTCTTAAAATAAAGTTAAAACGTTTGTAAAAGACTTATGAAAGCTTGAAATGAACTTCTCTTACTTGACTCTTGACTTTGATCTTAACTGCTCTTGACTTGACTCTTAACTGATCCTTGAATTGAATTATGGATTCAAGGATTAAGATTTGTTATTGGAAAGATCTCATGTTGTTTAGGAATGATTTTAGATAGCTAAACATGAGAAAAGACCGAAATTCAAGATTTGAAGGTGGGTCCGCGACGCGGAGGCATAGTTAAATTTTGGTTCCGAAAACGTCTTTTGAGGCAGAACACCTCGTGTCAGCTCCGCGACGCGAAGCTGAAATGTTCAAATCTGGGCACTAGGCGCACGACGCACGGCCACCCCTTAATTTCGTCCGACGAAATTTCTTCTTCGTTTTCCAACCCGAAATCACCCAAACTCAGTTCTTTTTCCAGATTACTTTTAGATACAGTTACCCAGCAAATGTACCTAAGAACCTAACTCGAAACGACCCTATAATGCGACGTAATGAACTCAGAAACTTCCCAACTCAGTCAAATTCAAGAACAATATATGAATTCAAGAATAGGTATCAAGATCATAAATATTCATATGCTTTTAGGACAAATCCAAACTGAAATAAATATGTTTGGCACGTGGGAGAACGATCCCAACGTTATGAGAGCCTCACATACATGATAGAAGCAAATCCTTGGCGAAACACCCACTTCCTTGATCGATCTTGATGAATTTCCCCTCTTCTCCTTCTTCTTTTCTCTTCTCCTTTCTCCTTAGCCCTAACGTGAAAATCCCAAATTCTAAAACTGACTAAAATCTAATTTGACCCATATTAAACTCCTAAAAACGGATTAAAATAATAAGGCAGATGAAAAGACTAAAATACCCCTTAAAATTTCGGATTGGACATTTCCTTAATCCAACAACCCAACTTCCAAAGGGAATAACTCACTCATACGAACTTGGAATCGCGCAAACTTGGCGGCGTTGGAAAGGTCGTCCCAAGAGCTTTCCAACCATATTTGGAACTACACTTAACTTGTCCGGAGCTAGGAGTTATGGCCGATTGAAGTTGACCAAAAACTCAATTTTAACTTGCTTGCAATTTTCCAGATTTCCTTATACTTTCCAAAAATAACTATTTCCAGATTTTAAAATTCCTTCTAGTTCTTTCTAGTTGCGAGATGTTACAGTTCTAATTCTTGCAAGATGGCTCACAATGAGGTTTACACTTCACATGATGTTTATTTGGATACGCTCCCAATTGACGACTATAAATCTTACATCCTATTCCATTCATAATGAATAAAAGCTAATATTGTGTGATATTGGGGGTATATCAAGCATTGGTATCCTTTTAAAAAAAAATAGATATCTGTCTGTTTTCGCCTTAAAGATGTACATATGTGTGTCTTTAGCTATCTTCCTGTCTTGACAAATTTGATATCCTTTTTATGTTGAAGATATGGTAAAACGCCTAATATAACTGATTTTTGTGGTTTCACCAGCAAGTCCATATGCATCGTTATACTTCATCATCTATACGCTCCAGAGGAAGTGAACATCCTCTGCTAGAGGTACCTTCAGATAAGTCAAAAGTCATTGATGCTATACACATTCTAAAGCATCCATACCGAGCTACCCGACCTGATCATCTTGTTGTTATTCTTCGGGGACTTCCAGGTGCTTCTTTCTTTCCAAGAGCTATCTCATTTAGTTATGTAGTTGTCCGTTTGCTTTTAGTTGATATCTACTTTGAATGAATATTATTTACCCTTATATTACTTGATAAGGAGATTAAACACCTTCCCCACTTAAATAGACTCCTTCAGTCCCCCCTAACCCCCCAGGGAAAAAAAGGAAAGAAAAAGTGAGCCCTTCTTGTTATTAAGAAAAGAAAGGTGAATTGTTTATTGTGTTAAGTCTGCTGGAGGCATATTTAAGGTAATAGTTTTCTGATAAGGTATTTAAAATAATAGTTGAAAGGTATGGCATAACGATTGGAGAGTTCTATGAATTAGTAGCATTCGTATCAGTTCATCATTTTTGAGATGGAGACATTTATGACTTGGGGATTTAGTGGTCCATGTAAAAAGATTAGATGGATGGTTTACTGCATATCATTTAGAAAACAAATTGGGGCACTTTGTTTGTTAACTTCTTGCTTGCGCACCTCCACATATATTGTTATTCTTCAGATAGATAGGTTGGTTTGATTTGGTATGATGTGGGTATGTTTAGTTGGCATTTGGAGAACATTTAGATGAAATTGAAAAAAATAGAGGAGAATTTGAAGTATTTGGAATAAAATTTCATTTGGAAAAGAAGGTTTGAAGTTTTGGGCGTGAAACCATTATGTCACTTGAAACTAGTTTTCTTCCTACTAAAATAATGTTGTATTGTGAAACAAATATTGATTTGCAAATATTATATCAAGATGAAGTTTAGATAATAAAATAGAATTTATAGCCAAAAGGGGAGACATGTCACTGGATTATGACCTAGAATTCTACTTTCAGATATTTTGAATTTTTCCAGGCCAATTGAAATTAAAGAGTACCTTTCTGCACAAGTACTAGCTAATTATTAATGAACTTGTTTTTACATCGCGCACACTCACACACACTCTCTCTCTCCAGCTCTCTTTCTCTCTTTGTGGCTTTCTCTTTCTCCCTCTGTTTGCCCCCTCCTTTTGTGGGTTTTGTGGTAGTACGCATTCTTGATCTGGCATAAAATGAAGTGTGGTCCTGGATCAAAGTATCCCTTTTTCTGGATATTGGGAGCCATTGAGAAAATTCTTTCACTTTTTCCCTCCTTGCGTTGCATTTGCTGGCCTACTTTATGATTCCATCATATACTGACTGAAAGTAGTGTAGGGGCTGGAAAAGTATGACCAATTTGCTTTCCTCCTAAATATAATTATTTAACGGCAGGCAGTCATGTTATATGTCCTTTTGTGACTTCATTTCCTGCATTCTTATACGAATAATGTTTTAAAAAGGAAAGCTGTGCCCAAAGAATTTGGATCTCTGTAAGTTTTCTTCTTTTATTTTCAGCTTTTTATTATCCTTTTCAGGGAGTGGAAAGAGCTATTTGGCAAAGATGTTACGTGACCTTGAGGTTGAAAACGGTGGCACTGCCCCTCGTATTCACTCAATGGATGAGTACTTCATGACTGAAGTTGACAAGGTCTTATCTTGCTATCTTACTTGTGTTCTTTTGATCGTCAACATCTCTCGCTTTTCTTCCTTTCATATGTTCAAGCCTCCTATTAATTCCAGTTACTATCTATTTCAAGTCCTCTTTCAAAAATATAAACAAGTTCTTTCAGACATGCAGGTTGAGGAGAGTGAGGTTTTGAAATCTTCTGGTTCTATCAGGGGCAAAAAGATGGTGACAAAGAAGGTTATGGAATACTGCTATGAACCTGAGATGGAGGAGGTAAAGCCATCTCTGCCTGAACTTAAGAGATAACTGGACTTCCACAGATTTAAATTTGGAGCCTTTAGATTTAAGATATTTATCTGCCTTTCTATTAGGTAGCTTTAATCTATTTGTCTGCAGTGTAGTAAAATCCATGATTTAGGAAGTGTATATCAGAGATAACAAAAGATACCGGGGATACAATCGTAAAAGGTTTGGTCAAACTTATGTCTTTTAACTTATTTTGGCTTATAATCACTTTTTGTGTTTACCAAATGGAATAGATTAGCCAAAAAGTATCTATAAGATAGTTTGGTCAACTTATATGCTTAGCCAAACACCCTCATAGTGGTAGCTATTTGTACAGAAGTTCAATATTTTACTAAAGGAATGATAGTTTATTGGTTCCACAAGTTCCTCTTTGCCTAGTATTTGTAAGGCTAAGATGACTTGAGTATTGTAAATTTACAACGTAGAATTCTGCAGTATTGAGTTCTCGTTGTCCAATTTTTTTATAGTTATTTAAGGTTGCAATTTCTTTGTTTGCTACTGTTAGATTCTTCAAGTTCTTAGTAATGCAATGCTAGGGAAAGTGTAATTAGTCCTAGTTAAGTTTCCTCTTTCCTTTGTTTGGGGGTGGGGTGGGGTGCATTAGGATTGGATTAGAGTGTTATGGACATAAAGCAAACAAGCAACTATGGTTTCTCATTTTCTCCTTTTTTTTCACTGTGAAAAAGGAGAAGGAGGGGGGGGGGGGTAGTGTAGTAGAAAAGGTTTTTCCTCCTCTAACCATGAGGGTGAGTGTTCGAGTCACCAACAAATTGAGAAAAGCCCCAGTTTTGCTACTGGGATGGGGGTTTGAGGGGGCCGAGTTCACCTTATCAACTAAAAAACATTTTCATATTTGCATGCTAAGGAAGCTATTTCTTGAAACTACGAGGTAACACTCTATGTAAAGTGGTTCAATTCTTTTTGAGAAGGATATTTCCAGTGGTTTATTATATCTTTTGGTAACAGAAACATAGCATTATAAACAGTTTGCGTGCCCATATGTGCATTTCTTCTGTGGGTTTAATGTTGATGTAATTAGTATATTGTAATTGCATCTTTCAAAGTAGCTCGTCTCTTCTATACTGTATGCAATTTCTGGAATCAAATATGATATAGAGGTCATCTTATGGTATTTCCAGTTGATTTTTATGGGTTGGGATTTTACTAGTTTGTTTTCCCTAATTTTCTGCAATTTATTGCCTCGTATATATTATTATCTCTATTGTTATTTTCTCTCCTCTTCAGGCTTATCGTTCAAGCATGTTGAAGGCTTTCAAAAAGACCCTGGATGAGGGGGCTTTCTCCTTCGTAATTGGTATGGTATTTTTGGGGCAAGATAGCTCTTACTCTGTAATTCCACATTTTTTCTTTTTGTCCATAATCTAAGACTGACATGTGAAATGGTTTGCATCACCGTTTCCTCTTTCAGCTGGATGTCTATTCTTTTGTTTATTGTGTCTGAGATTCTCCGAAATTTGCTAGTGAAATGATTACATGCTGCTGTCAGTTGTTTTGTTGTGTCATCTGTTGCTCTCTATTGGAGCATATTTTTATAGAAAACCTCCATTTTGTTGGATTTAGGGAACTTGAAGGTAGGTAGCATCCCATAGGTTTCTTGATAATAGCTAGCACATTGGTTCTTCAAGTCATACTAGATTGTCTAGTTAAAAAGTTCAACCATAGTTTAATTATAGATTAAGTGGTGATGCAGTGCCTTGCACTGCCTTCAGTTTACTAACTACAGATGCAGTTTTGTTCGGCAATTGACCCATTTGTTGCTGGTATTTGTGCCTCATTTTAGTGGATGACCGCAATCTGCGGGTAGCTGATTTTGCTCAGTTTTGGGCATTTGCGAAGGTATACTCTCAGTTCTCTCTATTATGCAACCAGTTCAAGTACTATACTCTAGTTCAATTATTTTCTAGGATACTTCGAATGTCTAAAAGTCTTAAACCTTTTGTGTTTGTGTATATATAGTTTGTTACTGCTTTATAGGTTGTCAGTTCTTTCAAGTTTTAAGTATTATAACCTTAGTTGATCAAGAGAACTTGTTGCCGCAACAGCTTTTCCGTTGGTTGTCCAATGTGACTGGGTGGATACTGCAAGTTCGAGAACTCACTCCATCAAGTCCTAATATATTGTTATAGTCGTATTGTAGTATCAGTTTTTGTTAGTTGCAATCTATTTAATTCATGGTGTATTTTACCTCATTTTCTATTTTTTGTTGGTCCACTTAAAAGTACCATTTCTTGATGACTTGTGGATGAAGTGTTTATGAGTTTTTACTCTTTCTTGACTGCTGGTAATGATTCGATATAGTCATTGCTTTAGAGTAGATTTACTAAAGAAGAAAAAAACAATCAACCTGTCTTTCATTTTTGGTTATGTTTGGCTGAACATTGTCATCAATATTTTGGTGGTGATTTTGTTTGCAATTCCCCAAAGACATTATTGCCGTGTCTTGTTTTGCTCACAGTAAGCTTCAAGTCTAGTATAACACAACAATGTGATAGGTATTGCCAAGGATATCTTTATCACATCTCCATCTGATTGAATAGGCTCCTGGATTTTGGAAATTATGAGAATACTAGTTCAAAGTTTGTTCAAGATTAGTTATGATGTTACCAAAAACAGTATATGGAGTAGTTTGGTTTGTGGTAGGATATTGAAATCTTCACTAGCTGATGTTTTTAATCTAGAGATAATTGCTATTCGACAAGCATAAAGCTTAATGCATCGACTTGGACAGCTTCTAAAACTTAGCTTTTTATTACTAATTGCTAGGATAAAACTGGCATATATCTCAAAGTGCGGGATCATCAAGCTTGAAGCTTCAAACTAATTTAACCAAAGAACAATGCAGAATTATAAATTTCAGTAAGCAAGCTCAATTGTCATTTAGGACGGGGCTGAAACCCCCAGCTAGAGCACAACAGAAAACTTGGATAAATGTTGGATTTAACATTTCTTCCAATCTACAACTTAATAGAAACTATGGATCTGTAGACGACAAATAGTTTAAGTATTTGAAAACTTTTCTAGAGCTACCTGCTTCAGCACTTGCTTTCCCATCGATGTATTATGCTGGTTATCTAAATACAGCTAAACAACTGTGTATTTAGAGTGCACAAATTTGTGGGTGACAACTGCATATATGTATGTATGTATCTCACAGATAAATCCTATTAAAGAACTTTTAAGATCATGAAGGTTTGTAGAAGGTTCTCTGATCGACATATCATATAAGTGGAAGTTTATCTATTTTACCATACCAAATTTTCCTTCTTTTGGGTTTAGGTTTGGTTGTTTGGGGTGAGGTGTTAAAAGAACTTGATTTGGTGAAAGTGGTTGAATATGTGAAGATTCCAAGCAACTAATTCAACCATACAATTGAAGTGGGTTTATGTTTTAGATTTTGTAGCCAAGGAGACTCGAGCCACTAAGTTTGTCCTCTAGTAATTTGTTTTTATAGTATAGTCAGTTTCTGTTTTGGCTGGTTATTACATAGAATTAGTTTGATAATTCTTAGCCAAGGTGGCTCAAAGTTATGAAGTGGGTCGAGGTAGATACCTGGGCTGGTGGGAGGTAGCAGTACTCGGTGGAATTGTCGAGGTGCATGCAAGTTGGACTGGACACCACTGTTATCAAAAGGAAAAATAAATAATTACACTTTGTCAGAGTTCTTGATTTTTGGATGGGAATGGTGCTCCTTGCTTTCTGAATTTAATTGCTTGTTGCATTTCCTTCAGTGACGCATGCTGCTTCTGTTACTTTTGCAATATTATGGCTTCTTGAACTGCTGATTGTTTTTTTTGGATGACGGATTATCTTCTTCAATTGTTACCATCACAGCTATTTAAAAAAAGCTGATTGCTGCCTCTCTGTTTGCCATGATTATTTTCTTTGCTTATTTCCATTGCTTATTATTTCAGAGATCTGGCTATGAAGTGTTCTTGCTAGAAGCAGCTTATAAGGACCCAGCGGTAAGTTAGTTCATGTATTTCTTTGTTAGCCACGATCTAACATCAAGCATTGTATGTATATATGTCTGTACATTATCTGATCCACTGAAGATACTTTTTAAACTCATGTCCTTGTGGATTTCAGGGATGTGCAGCAAGGAATGTGCATGGTTTCATGCGGGATGATGTACAAAAGATGGCTGGCCAATGGGAGGAAGCTCCATCCATGTACTTGAAACTTGATGTTAAGGTACTTTCTCCTTAAAACTATCTTGTTGTATAGTCAGTCAGGTTCTACACTCCTGGACTCTCAAGTATACTTGAGCAATTTAACTTATTCCAGCAAAGTAGTTGTTAGTGTAGCCTGTTAGACCTTATGTGAGAAGTTAATTTTTATCAGCTTGTATGAGTTGGATGCTAATATGTCATCTGTCCTTACGGTTTCATTTTATTTCAACAATGTGACAGTCATTACTTCATGGAGATGCTTTGGAGGAAGGTGGAATCCAAGAGGTAAATTTTGTTATGCATATTTTCTTAAAACCTTACCCTAGGTTCAGCATACTCATGACCATGTGAGCACAGACACTTGCATTTGTTCAGAATGTAAGGAGTTGTTTGGTATGGGGGATGAGATAGACAAAGTTATCCCATGGATTAGTTATGCCACCATATAAATGAGATAACTTGTCCCGTCATTGTAATGCAAATGGTGGGATAAATGATCCCGGGACTTATACCCCTAACCTTACGCATGATAAATTGAGCTTTCTTTTTATCGTGAGATTATTACTCCTTATCCTCATACCAAACATCCCCTAAATATGTCGGCCCACCTAAAGTTGCGGATAGCAGGTATGGAATGAAGAGAGATCCCTGTGCAAGACGTCCACTCAATTAGAAGAGGTAGATTAATGGCATGGGTAGTGTTATCAAAAGCAAAAAGCGCAAAAAACTCCGAGGTCTGTTGGGGCTTTATGTGCAAATAAAGTGTGAGCTTTAATGAAAAAAGGCGCAAAAGGGAGAAAAAAATACAAATATATATGTTTAGTCGAAGACTCCTAATTGTAAGCGTGAATGACAAATATATGAACAACGAAATTGAATTTTTTTAATGATAAAGTGAAATATCAATTGTTTAGTGCCACCTCTTCAGAAGAGGCACATTGGCAAGGAAAAGTATGCCTTAGCGCCTTGATGACGACACTAAAGCGCACATCAAGTGAGGCGAAGCGCTTGACCATTTTGACCCCCGCTCCAGGGCTTAAGCGCACCTTTGACTAACCTATGATTGTGTCGGAAATGCTACTTGGAAAGTCCTATATTTTCTTTTGTATATTTTGGCTTAAGGATTCTCATAGCTTGTAAAGTTGTACAAAAAATAAAATGAAAATTTCCTGTCTTGTAAATTTGTATCATATAGCTTTTGAAAATATTTTCCTCTGTTGTCTCATAGCTTATTCATTTTATAAAGTGGCTTTCATTTACAAAACAAAAAATTAATATATGAAATGACAAAGTGTCTTGGATGGTTTTAGTTCCTAACAATGCACAATGAACAGTCAGCAATGTTCCAAATGCAAGGTAGGAAAGAAAAGAGATGTTGGCTGATAATGTTCCGAACACCTTACTTCTGAAAATTAACAAATGAACAATAAATAAGTTACAATAGTAATAATATACTAGGAATATCATGTGATGTCCACCAACTTGTATTGTCATCATTCACATCTTTTTCAGGTTGTAGTACCAAAACATGTACAGCTTGTGTTACTCAGAGGTAGAAACTTCTAAATCATGAGTCTTATTTTGGATCTGCAGGTGGACATGGATATGGAAGATGATGACTCATTGGGAGTGCCTTCCACTTTAGATGAAGAGAATATTGAGAAGTTTACAGTACCTCCCCAAGAGGATATTCCATCTTATGGTATGCCATGGATCTGTCCAAAGGGTCATTTGTATTTCTTATGCTGCTGCTGTATTGTCTCTCTTGTTGTATGTCCTAAGTTCTAGTTAGTAAACATTGTTGTGATTAGCAAAGCTGGAATCAGTTCTGGTGATCCTCCCTAATCAATTTGTGATGATTCTGGTGTAGATGGCATAGTTTCTTACCTTTGCAACAGATATCACCATATCGGTCCCTTTCTTTAAAATTTACATTCGTTGTAGTCACAGTAGGTCATATATTTGTTTTGAGGCTTAAAACAAGGCTGAGCTGATTTTATCGTGTAATAACATAAAGGACCCGGCTTTTGTGGTGGTTGAACTTGGCTGATTTCGAAGTTCAACTGCCAACCCTTAGCTTTGACCACTGGGTGGAACCTATTCTCTTTTTCAATGCTGATTACTTCTCAACATCAGTTGGATTCTGTCTAACATAATCATTGGATCTCTTCAACTTTATGCATACCATTCTGAAGTAGATACGAACAAATTTGTCCTTTCTTCATTGTCTTGGTTGCAAAAAGCATCTGATCATACTTATTATGTAATTTGATATCAGGCGATGTAAAGGATGATCAGGATTCAGACCATGAAGAGGATCACCGAATAACTGAAGTAAAAGAATTGGCAAAGAGTAAATGGTCATCTGATTTGGATGAAGATGATACTCGAAGAAATAAAGATGCCACTAAAAACAAAAATGCTCTCTCTGGGTTGATACAATCTTACAGCAAGGAAGGAAAGTTCGTACATTGGGGTGACCAGGTAACCTTTACATGTTACGGACGATAGCTATTCCTAGTTCTATATTGATGTGTTTTTTCTTACTGAGGGATGATTGGTGAAACTTATGTCCGCTCTCTGTTCTCTGCCTGCTTTCCCCTTTCTGCTTTTTCTGATGTGCCCACCAGCAAAGGCTGACCATTTATCATTCGTCACATCTTTACTTTTTCTCATCCTGTCATCTCCTGACGCTTTACATTAGCAAACATCTGGTAGATGAATTGTTGGGAAGACTCTACCCTTCCACCCTCTATGTTTTTCTTTGGAAAAGTGAATTTTTTAAAGAATGTAAACCAGGAGTCCTACATCTCTTAGAATGGAAATAGGAGTCCGGATTTTATTTTTAAAGAAAGAATGCGTTTCTCGACATTATAGGTTGTTTCGGTGCCTATATTCTCTTATATCAGAAATGTAAATTGATTTTAAAAACTTGGAAATGCACGGTTTTTATTCATTGGATTGGACATGTGGTATATTAACAGTTCTTCCCTTGACAATATTATTTTGAGTTCAGGATGTAGGATAGTTCCTAGACAGCTGATATTGATAACTTTGGGATGGCTTAAAAACCTTGCAGCAAAGGCTTGTTTATTTTCCAAGGGGAGGGAAGACTTGTAGGAATTGTATTAAGTGGCTCCATATCATTGCAAGGCTAAGTTGTTTTATGGGGCAGATTTACTTTTTATCAAATTACATTGGCCCTAGGGGAGGGAAGAATCATTGGGAGTGAATTAAGTGTTCCATCTCATTAAAAGCTTAAGTTGTTTGAAGGGGAAGTTCTCATTAGGCGTTGGCCGTGAATCATATTGGCATGCTTATTTATCCGTTATTAAGGTTGGTTATTCAATGATTTTTTCAGATGTGGGATTGTAACTTTTTCCAGTGTACTAGCCTTATCTATTTCTGGCTACCCAAAATCTATGTTGTATACGTTTTGGAGAGGAAGTTGAGATTACATGTATCTACTAATCTGATTATTGTTTTTTCGCCATCTGTTCTGCTGTTCTTCTAAAAGAGGCACTAGTGCAATTTCTTTGCGTCAAGTGTGTGTTTGCTTGGGAGGAAATTTTCCCATGTTCAGTTAGTCAAAAATTTTGGAAAACTTTTTCTCCGGGAAAACAAGTGCCTTTAGAATGAGGAAAATGACTTCCCTTGTTTTGCACGAAGTGCTATTCCACATTAATTGTGTCCTCTCCCTACCCTCCAACCCACCTCATTTCACTCCACCCCCTTGTAGCCCCATCCTACGCTCCAACCCTTACCTCCACCCTCACCTTTTGTATATGTCTAGATTATATACAAATGCTTTTAGAATAATACTTTTTTGTTTTCCAAGAATATAAGTGGGTTTATTACTTATTCTCTTGTGTTCGGTACATACACACCTAAGCTTATGTTACTTGTCCCAGGTAACCAAAAGAGGCTTTTCTATAGGGGCAGCAAAAGCAACCAATGTATCTTTAATAATTGGTCCTGGTGCAGGATACAACTTGGTGAGATTCCTCATGCAACTATTGTTTAACTTGTTTGGCTCATCATCATCTACATCTTGAATAAATCTTGATGCTTATTTGGCAATATTATGCTTGTAACCATGCTGTTTAACTTTCTGGAGTTTTTGTTATTGTAATACAACATTTAGTTGGTAAACTACTTAAAATGAGATTTTCCATATACTTGGAACCCATATGATAAGCTGGCCTATTGTTTTGTCATTTTCAGAAGTCAAACCCCTTACCTGATGAAGAGAAGTTGACATCAACTCGACATAATGGTGAACCAAAGAGGCAGAACATATTTCAAGAGAGATTACGAGCAGAACATGAGTCGTTTAGGGCTGTTTTCGAGTCCTTCAGAACTGGTTCTGACAAGAGGCGGCAGCGGATATTTGGGCTTAATACTGAAGATGAATAGTACATGTAGATGGGGGTTTAAAATCACGTATTAGCAATTTTGTATGTTTTGCTAATCCTTGCCATTGAGGAAGAGTGAGGGAGGGTTTAGCTATTGTATTGTAACATCGTGTAAATTGTGTAGCAAAATAGGTAGTTTGTTGCCTGGAATGTAATTACTATGCCAGGGGTCCATTGAGTCTTTAATACTCTGTACTTGAATGGAAGGAATATGCCATGGGTTCATTGAGTCTTTATTGCTAGGTATGGTTGCCTTGAATGGGCTGATTTGAGTCTGTATTACTCTGTAGTTGGTGACCTTAATTGGAAGGACTATGTCATGGGTTCATTGAGTCTTTATTACTAGGTATGGTTGCCTTGAATGGGGTGATTTGCCTCTGTATTACTATCTGTAGTTGGTGTCCTTAATTGGAAGGATTATGGCATGGGTTCATTGAGTCATTATTACTGTCAGTAGTTGGTTTCCTTGAATGCGCTGATGGAGTCTATTACTGTCGGTAGTTGGTGGCCTTAATTGGAAGGACTATGTCGATCCATTTAAGTTCTAACCTATTTTAAGAGAATCTTGAATTGAGCCAAATTTAATTTTCAAATTGAATAAAAATAGTTACAGTAAAATGATGGAAATTATTTTAGAAATTTAGGAATAGACCCATTTCAAGATTAAATATTAAATTATTCATGAGATTCTTTCTTGAAAGAATTCAATATTTAAAGAGGAGTAAGTTTAATTTTTGGTGAATTATAAACCTGCTAATTAGGGTAAAAAAGATTTTTTTTTTTTTTTTGATGAAGACACTAATAAAAAAGAAAGAGCATGTACGTGCCCAGATGTTTTAGCAAAAAAGAGATGGGGTATTTGGAGAAGACAATGGGGGGGGGAACGGGTATGTGCAGATTTTTCAGCAGATGAGTAGGGGTATTTGGAGAAGCCGGGGGGGAGGGGGGCAGGTGTTTCTGCAAATGGGTATGGGTTTTTGGAGAAGCAATTGTGGGGAGGGGGGAGGGGGGAGGGGGGGAGGTGTTTCTGCAAATGGGTATGGGTTTTTAGAGAAGACAATTGTGGGGTGGGGGAGGGGGGTCATGTGGGGATTTTATTGATTTAATTTGTTTTAAAAAAGTTATTTGGGCAAAAATCTACGTGTCATTGAGTCATTGGTTACTTTATATTTTTACTCAAAATTCATTATCTACAAATTGTTTTTGACAAATGTCGTCATTTAATTCGCCACTTTACACGTCTTTCGCGAGTGTAACACACACCTCATATATTTTTGTTGATTGGCAAAAGAGTGTCAAAATGGCACAGCGAGACCCTATATGAGGTGTCTAAAATGAACATCATCCACTTGAGGTGCCTAAGTGAAACTTCGTGCCAACTTTAAGGGATCACCGATGGGTTAGACCTATTTTTAATAACACCAAACCATGCATAAGCAATAATATGAGCATAACTAATTCAATCATGACTAATTCTATTTAACATTATTCTTATATACCTTACTAATGACCTCTTAGAGTATTTTTTGTGTATATTAGAGTTTAATAGAATTTATATCTATCTATGTTACCTTAAAAACATAAATTTTCTAATTTAAATATTAAATTACTATAATACCCCTAACTATAAACATCTCCTAACTTAAATGTCAAATTATTATAATTAGGGGTGTACAAAATCAAACCGCAAACCGAGAAAAAAAAACCCGATCAGTGGTTGGTTTGACTTGGTTTGGTGTTGAAAAAAAAAACCTGACTATATTTGGGTTGGTTTGGTTTTAACTAAAAAAAACCAACCCGAGATCAAACCAACCCGACATTATATATATAATTTAAAATTTTATCTTATACATAAAAATATTTACTTTGATATAATTTTAAAATATTTCTTATACTTTTTTTTTATAGTTTTTATCTTTTAATATATTATTTCAAGTTTGAAACTTAGAATTTTGAATAGTTCCATAAAGATTATAGTCCATAGATGTTGGTAATTATAATAAAACTTAAATCAAAATCAAATTAATACTAATGCAAAAAGAAAATCAATTTAACACTAAGAATGACAATAATATTGAATATTTGTTCTTTGGTTTTACATTGGTTTAGACAATTAAAGTACATAATCCAATTTTAATTTCCTTTAATATTTAGTCATGTAACTAATACTTATTAAACTTATTTTAGCATGATTTAGTACTTTTAAATTATAATCATTTTCATTATGACTTGTTAATTTGCAATATTTGTTTTATGCGATTTCATTATTATCTTTATTTTTAGATATTTTAGTGTCATTAATCATATCATTGTTTGTGTTGTATTCTTAAGAATCACCTTAGATATTTGTATTTTGGTAGGACTGGAGAAATATTTGAAGTACAAGTAAATTATATGTTTGTATGAATACTTTAGCGGAAAAACCCGAAAACCCGAAAAACCCAAAAAAATCCAAAAAACCTCGAGGTTGAAAAACCCGAGTTTTATTGATTTGGTTTGGTTTATAGATTTAAAAATCCGACACAAATGATTTGGTTTGATATTTGAAAAACCCGAACCAACCCGACCATGTACACCCCTAACTATAATACTTCAAAGTTCAAACTAAAAACACTTAATTCAATACATCTTCTATATTCTAATTTATTTATTTATATTATATTATATTAAAAGGATGCACCTTTTCACATAATGGTTGTGTGACCTTTTGATAAGTTGTGATTTTTTTAAAGGGTTATAACTTTTCTGATAAGACACAATAAACACTTGTTCATACTATCATTTGTTGAATATAAATAGAGGGGTTTTCTCTCATTTTTAAACATACTGCCTTAAAAAGTATGAGTATCTAACTTGATTGTTAACTTACAATAATACTCCCAACTAAAAGAACCTCCTAACCTGAATGTTAAATTACCACAATACCATCAACTAAAAACAACTATTATCTTGAATGTTAAATTACTATAATACCCCCAACTGAAAGTACCAAATTTAGTAAATCTTTTATATTCCCTAACTTAATTATGTTAATTTAATATAATACCCCCAACTAAAAACACCAAATTTAGTATATCCTTTATATTTTATATTTAAAACTATTTATTTATATTGTATTAAAAGCAAACACTTTTTCACATTGAAAGATTGTGACTTTTTCGAAGAGTAGTGACTTTTTCAAAGGGTTGTGTGACTTTTTCGATGAGTTGTGATTTTTCTAAAAGCTTGAAACTTTTCAAATAAGGTACGATAAACATTGTTCATACCACCCTTATTGGCTATAAATAAAAGGATTTCCTCTCATTTTTAAACATATTGTTAGTGAAAAATTACAAAATAACAGAATTACAAGATTACAATTGAAAATAAAAATGAAGAAATAAATCTCTTCAGGCTGAGGCGTGGATATCTCGCTCTCTTTAAGGAGATTCAAGCCCACTGTAGCAAATGTTTTTCACTGGTCCAGCAGTAGTCCTGCTTGACTTGTCCCCTTCAGGATACAACAGTCTATTCACAAAAGATAACTCAACAACTCTGGACAAGAGTTGAGTCCAAAGCTCCACAAAATAAAACACATCCCTTCAACTAATAAGAACCCTCTTTTTTTAACAAATTTTATGCACTCTATATTTTCTTATATGTAAAACAAATGAAGACCACTACTATTTATAGCAGAAGAAGTCTTCCTATGAATAAATAGGAAGATAATGGGGGTACTAAATAGTGAAGATAATAGCCTTAGGAGTTACATATGTTACAAGATATAATGGAGGAATAAAGAATGAAAATAAAGGGACACTTAAGCCACCAACGGCTTGGGAGTTGCTGCATGCACCAAGAAAATTGTAACATATGCATTAACTCCATTTGGAGTAATGCTGAATACAGTGAATAGTAAGTAATGCATCAATAATTATTTTCAACGGCAACAATCAACTGCCAATTCATCCATCATTATGTAACATATATGAGAAGTGCACCAACGGCCATAAACCAACATCTATGTGGCAATGCAAAAAAATGTGAATTCTTAAATTATTAAAATGCCACACTAACACATACTATCTCAAAGTAAGACTTAAATTTTTTAAAAAGAAAAAGACTTTAAAATTTGTTTCTTTCAAATTCAAAGTTAGTGCACATTTTAAAATGGTTCCTTTATGGTTTAATTGTTTTATGGAAAAAATCCTATTAATTGCTTAAGTAATTATGCACTCTGTAATTATAAACGGGAAAATAGTCAAATATTTTTCATCATACATGTACAAAAACAATTTACAGAATTATGCCAGTAGCTCCAAATGAAAATCTTTTGAAAATGGGTATGGAAAATAAGTTAAATTATTTTGGGTTAAGATAGATAGATAGATAGGTTGGGCATGAGTTTCAATTGGGAATTATAGGTTATTTTTTAAAAGAAATTGGATTAATTTGAACTTATTTGGGGGTTTCCGTTATGTACGACAAATTTCGTAATGACGAGGACATGAATAACCGCATAATATAGTGAAGGATAAACATGACTATTAAATAAAAGTTTGGGGGATATTTTGACCCTTTCCCCATTAAAAAAATTTGGATGCTACATGATTTTGAAAGCTTGTGTTTGTTCATGATTAAATTTGATTGTGCGTCAAATTTTTCTTTTGGGGGCCTCAGTGATGGACTCTCACAAATTATTTTTTTAATTGTTCTATGTATTGTGAAGGAACTTTTTGACGCGACTATTAATTAGTCTTAGATATATTACATATACATAATTTGATATTTATATTCAACACACCTATTGAGATACTAGTAAATAGAAAGGAGAGGTAGAGATGAGTTGTCACAAGTGAACGAGTGAGTTACCACTATTCCCATCTGTTTGTGATCTTGGGATTCGACTTTATAGCGTATGATTGTGTATCGATCGGTTCGTTTGATCTTAAAACTTATTGATTTGATTTATCAGCTATCAGTTTATAGATATGCTAAACTGTTATAGAACCATTGGGATATTGACTTATCGATTATTGGTTTATCAATTGTTGATCGTTATCGGTTATTGGTTTATCGATTATTGATCGTTATCGATTCGGTTATTGGTGAGACCATTAATATTTGACACACACAAAAAAATTTGAAAATTATTTAGAAATAAAGTGACAAACCAAATGAATCATGCACATGAGTTGACAAATTGCATTTTGTTCAAAAGCAAGCACTATCACATTGTAGAATAACCGAGAGTTTAAGAGTTGAGACAGACAAAAATAAAAGTATGAAACTAAACTCTTTGTCAAGAACTTTATATAACAAATGGTATAAATATAATTATTTAATTTACTACTCCCTCTGTTTCAGAAAGAAAAAACTACTTTCCTTTTTAGTCTGTTTCAAAAAGAATGATTTTTTTTTGTAACATTTTAATTTCATCTATTCACGTGACATGTTTAAGATCACAAGATTAAAGGGCAATTTTGTACATTTGACATAACTTTAATTTAGGACCATAAGATTCAAAAGTTTTCTTTGTTTTCTTAAACTCCGTGTCAAGTCAAACTAGATCATTTTTTTTAAACGGAAGGAGTATTAGATTGAGAGGTGTATCCAAAGAGGGTCACCGAGTTCACGTGAACCCATGCTCTTCTCCCGAGATCATATATATTAGTGTTATATTTTTTTTCTAAATATTGAAATATAGATGTGTGAACCTACACTCGGAGTATCACATAATGCGATAATGATTGGCTGTACCTCTCTACGTGAGGTTAGAAATTTGAATTTTATATTTATCTTGTTTTGTTTTTCTTTCTAAAATTAGACAACACTTCTCTAATTTTTTTTTCTATATATATATATACATTAGTATTGGACCTTTAATATTAAAATTTTAACTGTTTTCAGTAGTAAAAACCTAAATGTCGAATCGATCAAATTGATATCTTAGATCAGCCATTTTGTAATAGTGCACCCATCATCTTAAAATCTTGGATACACCTCTTTATTTAGATTATTGGTTAACCCGTTAAGAAAAAACTTAAAACAGTTAAGAATCGATAATTCAATAATAAAAAAATCAAAACCGTTACCGAAATTGGTAATCCATTATCAATATACCAATAACTTTTTTTCTATTCAAATTATCGATTTCGATTCAGTTTTGAACCGCCTATGTTATAATATAGCAGCTAAGATGTGTAGTTGTTGCCCATTTGTTACTGATTCATGGCCAGCATTAAACTTTTTTGTGTATATAAAGACTAGTTATTTAATTTTCTGTATTCATTTCAAAATCCCTAAAACAATATCAATTCCCACCCTCTATCTCCATGGCTGTAGGTACAAGGCACTCCACTGTGCAGTTCATGGAACTTGAATCATTATCACTGATGAAATACGGGCTCTCGTATAGAAAACAATCTGTTCATTTCTCCAACACTTGTAGACAAGTAGGACATAGTGTATCAATTCTACAATTTGTGTGCTCTGTTTTTCTTCATCCTCTGACTTTGAAATTATTGTATATTTTGTAACTTAACTGAAACAGAGATATACTCAGCGTTGTTCAATGTCGATGAATGGATGCCAAGGCGATCCAACAGTTCCTATTGGAACCGTAGAAACTCGATCGTTGCCTGCAGTTTCTAGCCTTTCATTAGCTATGGAACTTCTCAATTCCACCATCTCCGACATGATTAAGTCCGATCATCCGCCTTACGATTCCGGCATTATTCACCTCGAGGTAAATAAATATCGAAACGTCACTTTTGTTCTCTTAAAAAGAGAAACTTTTTTTTTTTCTCAAATCCAGGTCTTGAGGCAACTTTGAACAATCTTCACCATTGGACTATCTTTCTTTAGTATGTCAAGATTTTTCGACAATTGATATATATTCAAAAATATCGATATCTAACATATATACTTGTAAAAAAATTCCAACGAAGGTTGTTTATTTGACCATCCATGCTAAGGTATAGCTCCGCACCTGTCGTAACTCGTAAATGGAACCAAGATACTAATGATACGTATAGACAAAAAGATATTTTCACCTTTTTAGTTTTAAATATCAATTTCACCTTAAAAATAAAAAATATTTTTAAAAATTTCACAATGAAGCTTAGGAAATACTCCCTCTGTCCCTAATTAATAGAGATAAAATAATAAACTTACTATATTAAAATGATAAATTTACTATGTTAATCATTATTTTCTTAATATGTGTGTCAATTCAAAAATGAACAAGTAATTAGAGAGGGAATAGTATTCACTCACTATTATAGGACAAAGTTGACATTTTCTCTTGATTTTCAAAACTTTGGAAAATCTAACAATTATGTCTATCCTCCTGTAAAATATTGTGATATTTTTAACAATGTTTTTTTTAAAAAATATTTTTATTTATCTTGCTCTCTAAAGTAATAATCAATGACTTATTTCGGATATAATTAGGTATAGCAAGAAATACATTAAATTGACATAAAATTTTAAAATCTTTTCACAAGTAATGAAAAAAAAATTATAATGCAAAATATATCCAGATGATCCAATTCTTGCTACCACACACAAAAAATTTATAATTTATTTTACATAAATTTCAAAAGTTTATTTGTTTATTTTTTAAAAATGTGCTTAGTTGCAACTTGCAAGTCACAACAATCATATAAATTGGAAATTTTGTTTCAAAATAATTTAAGCTAGTAACAAAAATGTATTTAACACGGGAAAAATCCTTCTTACGCAGCAGACTGATGAGGAAAAAATAAAATAAAAAATGTACTGGGTATATGGCGTACAATGTTATGTTTATTTTGATTCATCAAAAATGTAGTAACAAATTTGTGAAAATTGTTATGGGGTATTGAAGGTGCCGATTGAAGCGCAGTTTGAAGCACTTGAGTGGCTTCAAGCGCAGAACCATCTGTTCCTCCCTCGCTGCTTCTTCTCCGGTCGAAGACCACCAACTGTTGCTTCTGAAGTGTGCATCAACGAAACTTCTTGTCATACTAAATTGGTCAGTGTAGCTGGTGTTGGCTCTGCTGTTTTCTTTACTCATTTACGTCCCTTTTCATTAGACGATTGGCGTGCTATAAGAAGGTAATTTCATACCTCACCCAACTTTCTAAATTCCTTTTTTGTTTGCATCCTTTTACGAATTACGATTTTGTTTTGTTTCTACCCTAGCTATTCTTGGAATGGATTTGTGGTTTGAATTGATGATTCGCTAGGGCTATCTTCATATTATGCTTAGCTTGTTTTATTTTTGTAAGCATTAGGGGGCATGGTTAATGATGTTTCATGCAAGGTTAGTTTTACTAATTACAATTTAACTTCACGAATAATTATAAACTGGACTTGAAATGTAGTATCATAATCAAATTGTTGGAGCTAAACTTCAGAAAAATGTCAACAAAAAGAAAACCAAGAATGCTTAAGGATTTTCCAGCTAGCACGAATTGGATCATCTGGATATTTTTTTAAGCATTGTTTTCTCTCTGCCAAAGGTTCCTCTCCAAGAAATGTCCACTAATTCGTGCTTATGGGGCAATCCGATTTGATGCAACAACCAATATAGCTTCTGAATGGAGTGCTTTTGGCTCATTTTATTTCATGGTTCCTCAGGTAAATGAATTGACTTTCATCTCTTCATTGCTTAGGGTCTTTTTGTTAGATATGTTGCCTTAGATGCTAAATAACAGGTTGAGTTTGATGAGCTTGAAGGAAGTTCAATTACTGCTGCAACTATTGCATGGGATAATGCTGCCTCATGGACATACCAGAGGGCAATAGATGCACTTGGGGCCACAATATGGCAGGTCTCCCCTTCTTGCTTCATTTAATCATTGTGATTTGGTTGTTTTATTTTATTCTAATTTTTCTCCTTTCCTCATCAACTTTCTTTTTAACTCTACATTTCTGAATGCAGCTTTCCTCCGTTCCTATGACGGTGGAGAAAAAAATTCCTCATTCGCATATAGTTGCCAATACTCATGTGCCGGGTAAAGCATCTTGGGACCATGCTGTTAAGCATGCTTTGCAAATAATAAGCAGAAATGACCCCGTACTGATCAAGGTTGTCAATCACTTGTCTTCTAATCACTTAGGTCTTCAGTTTTGAGCCTTTGACCTTATATTCTACTAAAATATTGTTGTTATCTGGTAAATAAAGTACTCCTATTTATTATGGAGGACTATAGAAGTAGCTGAAAAAAAATGAGAGAATCTGATGCATACATTAATATATGGGTCTATAATAAGTAAGTCTAGGTGGTTTTTTGAAGTGCATACCTATTCTTGGAACAGGTGGTACTTGCTCGTAGCACCAGAGTTGTGACAGCTGCAGACATTGATCCGCTAACATGGCTTACTTGCTTAAAGGTGTTCATTACCCACCTTATTTTTTTGAATAGTTCACTTGCATATTATCTCTTTGCTAAAATATGGAGGGTTAAATCTTGCAGGTTGAAGGACAAAATGCATATCAGTTCTGTTTGCAACCTCCCCATTCGCCGGCATTCATTGGAAACACTGTAAGTCGGAACTCTTTCTTTTAATTAACTAAATGGTGTCATGAAGCAATGTAAAAGGTGAAATTCTGTGTAGTCAGTTGTATGTTCTTCACTTGATAGAACCCATCAATTCTTTGGTATGCATCCTATCGAAGTAGTTGCCACCTTAGATTATGGTGCATCGACCAGGTGAAATGACATTATTTTCACATGAAGAAAAATACTTTTGAATTGTTCTATATTGCAGCTTTCGTTATATCATCTAATATACAAAGAGTTATTGAGACCAACAATATTAATTTCTGGGATGGTGTATCTGGCAAGTCAAAAAAGAAATATGTTAATTATGCTTAAATTTTCAAAATTTTCTAGTATGAAATCATGAAGGCATCGCCTTCAATGTTGAAAGGATATGAAGCTAAATTTCCTGAACAGTGACCACAACCATTCTTAACGTGCTCGAGAATTTCAGAATAGAATCTTATTAATTTTCTGACAACTGAATTTTCTAAAATATTTGCTTTGATTACAATACTAGTAATTACACAATTTGCTGATGGCTAGCTGATTAGCAAGACATTTGTACTGGATACGTGTGATGAATTTCTTGCTCCATCTATAAAAGTTGTAGTAATGAGAGCCCATACCCACCACCTTCTATTGATCCGAAGCATCAAACTCAATTTTGAATCTTTCAATTGCCAATTATTAGCCGTGGTAGCAAAATACCTGGATTTTTTATACACTTGTTAGAAATGTCGAGGAGATGGAATAGTTTTATTTATTACTTATGCTTTTTTAAACAGCCAGAGCAGCTATTTCATCGGGACCGCCTCAACATTTCTACTGAGGCTCTAGCTGGAACACGGGCTAGGGGTGGATCAGAGCTTCTAGATCTTAAGATAGAACAGGATTTACTATCCAGGTTCATCCTTCTTCTTTGTGTTCTATAAATAAAACACACTATGTCATTATCATACTTATTGTTTTTCATTGGTGTATTATTGATTCTTCCACAGTGCTAATGTCACGACCCGGGAGCACCCCCAAGTCGTAACAAGGCGTACTCGACCCCGAAGGGGTCTTATACGAGCCACATAGTCATTCATTGATTCAATAATGAAAATAGTGCGGAATAAAAAAAAAACTTATTTA
>JAJOOR010010963.1:0-33279 GCA_036250505.1 Solanum acaule
GATTGTTAACGTTTACAATCTTATAAAGTTCTAAATACAATAATTCAAGATTTCTAAAGTTCACAACCTAAAGTTTAAAATCCTACAATAATTCAAGACTTCTAAAGTTCACAACTTAAAGTTCTAAAATCCCACAATAATTCAAGATTTCTAAAGTTTACACAGCCTAAAGTTCTAAAATCCTACAATAATTCAAGATTTCTAAAGTTCACAACCTAATTAAAGTTCTAAAATCCTACAAAAATTCAATTTCATATCTAAATTCTAGAATTTCTAAGTTCAAGAATTTCAAGAATTTCTAAGTTCAAGAATATAATTCAAGTAACCCAATTTTCAATAATAATATAATACATATAAGCACAAATACAATGGCAAATTGAAAAATTCAACTAATCTCTAACTTCTAGCTAACTTCTAATTATTTGTTAGCTCTAACTTCTACTCCCTCCGTTTAAAAAAGATTGGAAAGAAGACTTTTGAATCTTGTGGTCCTAAATTAAAGTTATGTCAAATGTACAAAATTGCCCTTAATCTTGTGGTCTTAAACATGCCACGTGGAAAGCAAAAAGTAAAATGTTACCAAAAAAGGAAAGAGGTCATTTTTTGAAACTGACTAAAAAGGAAAGGAGGTCATTCTTTGTGAAACGGAGGGAGTAATACTTAATTTACAATCATATTTAAAAATCCCCAATTTTTCTAACTTCAACTTTCAAACTTACTAAATTCAAGAACTTCTAAGTTGGAAAATTCAACTAATCTAATTTCAACTTTCATACACTATTTAATATTTTTCTAACTTCAAAGTAATCTAACTTTCATATAAAATTGAATGTTTTTCTAACTTCAACCGTCAAACATACTAAATTTAAGAATTTCAAAGTTGGAAAATGCAACTAATCTAACTTCTAACTTCTAATTATTTGTTAGTGCTATCTTCCAATACTCAATTCACAATCATATTAAAAAAAACTCAATTTAGAAGAAAACCCTAAAATAAAAAAATCCCTAATTCTCTACCTATCTAACAATAATCAAATATACAAATTAACAATTGAATAACACAATTCATCAAACTAAAATAATATACTAATTTATAACAAATCAAATATTACTAGAATTGAAAAAAAATAAAATTAAACCCAAACCTTAACAAGCTAAGGAAAAGAGGCAATGGGGACGACGGGTGGCGGCGTTGACGGGACAAGGCAGCGATGGGACTAATGCTCGGGGTGGAGTGGGGCAGCGGCGCAACAATTTAGTTTTAGAGAGAAGGGAAAGAAGAGAGAAGAGAGAGAAAGAGAGATGGGAAAATGGGGGAAAAACCCGCTTTTTGGTTCAACATAATTTAAAAAAAGCGACGAGATCGAAAAATGGGGGAAAAACCAGTTTTTTGGTTCAACATAATTTTAAAAAAGCGACAGACATCGTCTCTTTGTCCGTCACTTTTTTAAAAATATTTGACCAAAATTTTGACTAAAAAGCGACGGACTAAGAGACACTGTTCGTCGCTTTTTAAAAATGTTTGACTAGATATTTTGACCAAAAAACGAAGGACTAAGAGATGCCGTCCGTCGCTTTTTAAAAAAACTAATTAATAAAATAAAATAAATTAAAAACAACGGACAACGTGGTTATTTTTTAATTTATAAATAATTATTTTTATTAAAAAGCGACGGACGGCGTCTCTACATTTATTAAATAAATAATTATTAATTTTCTATATATATATATATATATTTAGCGCAAAAATCCGCGAAAAAAAGCGACGAACAAAGAGATGTCGTCCGTTGCTTTTTGTAAAATAATTATTTTTATTAAAAAGTGACGGACAGTGTGTGAAATGGTGTCGATTAGAGAAAATCCCACAAAAGTTATTGTATTCTTATATACACAGTTAATTGTATTTTTACATACATTTTAGTGTTATGTTGTATCCTTGCATACACACAGAGTTGACAACATGTTTTTTTAAACAATTTGTTTCTTTATATTGCACTTGTTTTAAATTGCTTTATATTGAAATGAATTCAGTCATATTGAGTTGAGTATCCAGAGTTGAGTACCCAGAGTCGAATATCATATCTTTGAGTCGAATATCATATCCTTGAGTTGAGTATCTAATCTCTGAGTTGAGTATCTTATCCTTGAGTACTTTTGAATCGAGTAAGTTTGAGTAGTTTTGAGTAGTTTGGAGTATTCCTTGAGTTGAGAAAGATAGAAAAGAAGTAAGTATGTTTCCTTTTTATCAAGTTTCAAACGTATGTTTATGTTTTAGAATTCCTCTTACATGCTCGTACATTCCACGTACTGAGCCATTTGGCTTGCATCTTCTCATGATGTATTCAGGATCATCAATAGGAGCTTCGTTGATACATCCGAGAGTTTGAGTTAGCTATTGTGAGCCTCCTTGTTTCCGGAGGATTTCATTTACCTTTCAGTTTAGTCAGGATGTCGTAGGTCTTGTCCCGACTTCCATCTTTATCAGTTAGAGGCTTCATATATAGTCAGTATGGTTGAAAAGTCTATATTATTTATTTATTTTATTAAATATTTCAAAGACTTAAGTTGCCAATTTTGGGGGGAGTTAAATATATCTTTTTATTCAGAGTTTTCATTTGAGTTAAAGTTTGAATTTAAGTTTTATGAGCTTTTATTTCAGTTTTTAAGCTTTGTATGCTTGAATCAGTTTTTCGCTTGTAGTCAGCCAAGATGAAGGTTCGCTTGGGGACCATCAATGGTTCTTGAGTGTCAGCCATGTCCAGGGTGTAGACTCGGGTCGTGACAGTTATAAGTGTGGTAAAAAAGATCATCAAATCAAGGTCTGTCCTATATGGGAAGTAGAATAGAGAAAAGAAAGAGCTGAAAATGAGAAAAGGGAACTTGCAAACAAGAAAAAGACAAAAGAAAAGGAACAAGCTATGTATGCCTCTTGGGGAACGAATTCAAACGACTATGAGGAAGAAGAAGATGACATTGCCCTAATGGCTATGGAAGAGTCAGACTTGATTCAGACCCTGAAGAAAAAGAGGTAAACATATCTGATCTTAAAGACAAATTAGAATCATTCTCTAAGAAAAAATTATCATCATTAATGCTAACACTCATGGACACAATACAAGAACAAATCATAAACAATTGCTTGCCTCCATGACTAGTTTAAAGTTTGAGTATATCGATCTCGATAAACTCAACAGTGAACTACAGGAGAAAACCAAGCAGTTGTTACAGAAAAATCAGCAATTTGAATCCTACAATCTAGCATTAAAATCTGAAAATATAAAACTAAAAATTCTTGGTAAAGAAAAGGCATGTGATTAACCTAAGTATGAACATGAGGTGAATAAACTAAAAATGACGTAAGTTTGGAAAAAGATAAATCTAGGAGGATGAATCTTGAATTATCCAGGACAAAAACTGATCTGGAAAGAGCAAATAAATGGACAAGGTCATCCATGATAGTCACACATCTGGGCAACAACACACGAAATATAAAGGCTGGAATAGGTTTTGAACAAACCAAAAGTGAAATTCCTTCATTTTGTAGTCTATGTGGTAAAACAGGTCACTCCAAATTTAATTGCCAAAGAACCATAACTAATACATACCCAAGGAACAAACACCTTCTACACAAAACAGGTCTTCCCAACTGGATAAACATAGATCTTATTCACATTTTTTATCAAAATAAAGGACCCAAGTTGATCTGGGTTCCTAAAACTAACCTTTAATTCTTTTTCAGGAAGAAGTGAGAGAAAGCAAGCAACATTGGTACATGGATAGCGCTTGCTCAAGACACATGACTGGAGACAAAGCAAAGTTTCTCTCACTCGAAAAAGGAAAAGGTGGAATGCTAGCATTTGGTAGTGGAAAAAAGGGACAAATCAAAGGCATTGGTAAGATTGGAAGATCTGATGAAGACTCAATTGAAAAAGTGTACTATATGGAAGGACTGAAACACAATCTGCTAAGTATATCCCAACTATGTGACAAAGGAAACAAGGTAGTCTTCTTATACATTGGTGTTGAAGTAATCAATCTAAATACAAAGAAAGTAGTCCTAACAGGAAAAAGGTATAAATATGTCTACACTGTAGACACTTAAATCACATCCGATGAGATCTAGTATGTCTAAGTGTGTTGGATAAATATCCTCTACTTTGGCATAAACGACTAGGTCACGCAAACCAGGTACAACTCAATAAACTCATCACTAAGGACTTAGTAATAGGGCTGCCTAAAACAAAGTTCAAAGAAGAAAAGATGTGTGAGACCTGCGCTCTAGGGAAACAAATAAAATCATCCTTTAAATCAAAACAAGTGATAAGCTCAACCAGGTCCTTAGAACTAATACACATGGATCTATGTGGACCCATGAGAGTCAAAAGCAGGGGAGATAAAAGATATATGTTCGTATTAGTTGATGACTATACTAGGTTTACTTGGACACTATTCCTAACATCAAAAGATGATGCATTTGAAGCATTCTGCTCACTAATAAGAAAACTTCAAAAGAAATTTGACAAACAATTAATGGCAATCAGATCTGATCATGGAATTGAATTTGAAACCTCAAAATTTGCTAAATATTGTGATGTCCATGGAGTTGACCATAATTTCTCTGACCCTAGAACCCCTCAATAAAATGGTGTTGTTGAAAGAAAAAACAGAACCTTGCAAGAAATGGCTAGAACTATGATAATTGCAAACAAAATCACTGAAGCAATAAATCTTGCTTGATATACCATCAATAGATGCATGTCCAGACCAGTGTTAGATAAAACTCCATATGAATTACTAAAAGGAAGAAAACCCAACATCTCTCATCTAAGAGTATTTGGGTGTAAGTGTTTCATTCACAATAATGGAAAATATATTTTTGGGTAAATTTGATGCAAAGAGTGATAAAAGAATCTTTCTAGGATACTTCACACATAGTAAAGCCTATAAGGTACTCAACAAAAGATCAATGTGTGTGGAATAGAGTGTGCACGTTATATTTGTTGAAAGCAATACTATGTCTAACCAAGATTTGTAGGAAAAGGAAGTATCATCAAAGGTATACACTGAAGTTGTACAAGAACACATACAAGAAACATGTTCTTCCGATACAGTCAATAAAGACTGTGTCGACTCACATGATAACCAAGATGAGATCTTAGAAAAGGTGCCAGAAGGAGAACAAATAGAGCTGAATGATGGTCAAGATACAGGACAACCGAATTTGGTTCTAAAGGATTACAAATACCAAGGATCACACCCACTAGATAACATACTTACTGATCTTACTTCTGGAATAACCACCGAATCAAGGCTAAAAAACCATTGTGCCGTTAACACATTCCTATCCATGGTGGAACCAAAGAAGGTCAGTGAAGCTCTCCAAGATGCAGACTGGATTATAGCCATGGAAGAGGAACTGAACCAGTTTGAAAGAAGTAAAATTTGGCATCTTGTGTCTAAACCATTAAACAGAACTATAATTGGTACAAAGTGGGTGTTTAGAAACAAGTTAGATGAACATGGTACAATAACAAGAAATAAAGCTAGGCTAGTAGTTCAAGGTACAATCAAGAAGAATGGATAGATTATGATGAAACATTCGCACCTGTGGCAAGGCGGGAGGCAATCAGACTTCTCATAGCATTTGCAGCTCACATTGAGTTCACTCTATATCAGATGGACGTATAAAGTGCATTCATGAATGGGCTACTAAAGGAATAAGTGTTCGTTAAACAATCCCTAGCTTTGAGAACAATGACTATCCTGACTATGTCTACAAGCTTGATAAGGCTCAAGCTCCAAGGGCATGGTATGATAGACTGTCAAAGTTTCTCCTAAGCCTTGGCTATTCAAGAGGTAAAATTGACAATACACTTTTTCTTATAAACAAAGGGAATGATCTACTGATTGTACAGGTGTATGTTGACTACATCATCTTTGGAGCAACAAACAAGGCACTGACTAATGAATTTGCAAACCTTATGAGCAATGAGTTTGAGATGAGCATGATTGGAGAATTAAACTACTTTCTGGGGCTCCAAATATATCAAACACCTACAGGTACATTAATTCACCAGCAAAAGTATGTCAAGGAACTACTCAAAAGATTCAAAATGGAAGATACTAAGCAAATAGATACTCCAATAGCTACAGCCACAAAATTAGACCTCGAAGGGACATGTTCTGTTATGGAACAAAAATTGTATAGAGGTATGATTGGGTCACTTTTGTATCTTACAGCCAACAGGCCTGATATTGTGTTTAGTGTGGGATTATGTGCTTGATTTCAAACCAACCCCAAAGAGTCTCATCTCCAAGTAGTTAAAAGAATTCTTCGATACTTAAAGGGGACCACAAAATTAGGACTATGGTATCCAAAAGGAAGCAATTTTGAACTGGTTGGGTATGCTGACACTGATTATGCTGGATACTTAGTTGATAGAAAAAACATCACTAGTATGGCTCACTTCCTAGGTTCATGTCTAATTTCATGGGATCAAAGAAAAAAAATTCAGCTGCACTATCAACTGCTGAGGCTGAATATGTAGCAGCTGCCTCATGCTGTGCTCAATTGTTATAGATCAAACAACAGCTCAAAGACTTCAGACTAAACATTGATTGTGTGCCCATATTCTGTGACAATACAAGTGCGATTAACATCACAAAGAATCCTGTCCAACATAAAAGGACAAAACATATAGACATCCGTCATTACTTTCTAAGGGATAATGTATAAAAAGGGAAGATCTTCATACTATATTGTGATACTGAGAAACAAATCCCTGACATCTTCACTAAGGTATTAGCAAGGGAAAACTTTGAAAGGAACAGGTTGGAGCTGGGAATGATAAAGATCACATAAATAATTCACTGCACGAGGACAACAACACTGAATATTCACTCTTACTTGAGTCTTACCTATCATCTTGAATTCATAAAAGACTTATGCACTATAACTATGTGTCTCGCAATTTTTTTTAGGCTAGGAAGGGGAAATTGAAGTCAAAATCCTCGAACACGACTTAGAAGTCAGGCTCAGGTATGTACATTCACTTTGTTTTACAAAATAAAAAATTAGAAGACTAATCCATAACACGTGCTCCTTTCACACGCACCATATAAGTAATTATGTCCAAATTGTCAAACAAACCGCCAAAAGCCTGCCCTCCATCAAATCATCATCAAATCACTCCTTCCTCCAAGAACAATTAAAACTCTTCATCTTCCCACCCTTCCAAATAAACTTGTTCTTCATCTCCTAAGAGGACCTTCACACAGAACTCTCCCTACAAATCCTCTCCACAAAAACACCACTGACTCAACAACATCGAATTAGCCATGATGCTCTTCCAGTATTCTCCAGAAATCTTTAGCAAACCCCAAGTACTGTATATAGATGAAACAGGGGTCTCTCATTGTGCATGCCCAGTCACTGAAAATGCTTTCATTCAGGGGGAATCTAGAGTTCTCAATGTTACAGAAATCTCTAGTGGAAAAGAGGTTTCACAAGGTGAGAATGAAAAAAATATTAGAATCGGTGCTAGGAAAAATGGGGAATTTGATACTTCTTCTAAGAGACAAGCTCAAAACGACGATGAACTGATACCCAAGCGTTTAAGGTCTTGTCTTAAGAAAATGTCGGGAAAATCAGTCACCATCCCCACGGATGAGTCACAAAAAAAAAATGCAACCTTCCGTCGCAGTGCCTATGCGTGTTACTCGTTCTACCAAAAAATTACTCGACAAGCAGTGGCGGACCCAGGATTTTCGTTCAGGGGGTTCGAAAAATAAAAGTATAAACGTGTAAATAAGCCAACAAAAAAAAATTAAGGAAATAGTAGTATATAGTTTATAGGTACAAAAAGTTAGTTTCGTTACAAGAAATCCGAAACTAACATAAGTGATTACAGTGAAACAAAAAGTTTGCCCTTTAAAATATGTCAAATCAACAATAGAATATTATGGGAGATGATTTTAATATTTGAGTTTTGAATGTTGGGGAAGAACAAGAAAGTGATTTAGGGATTTGGAAAGTGAAAAAGTTATTAGCTTTTAGGAATGGGAGTATGGGACCCTTGAATTTTTTGGGTTTAACACCACATTTTAGCACTTTTTATTAAAAAAAAAAACTAAAAAAAACATGAAAATCGGAACTGAAACTAAAAAAAAAAAAAAACTGAAAGTAAAAAACTAAAAAATAAAATGCTAACCCAGGGATTCAATCTCTGGACGTCAGGCTTAATATTGAAGGGATCTGCCACTGAGTTATCTCCTTCACCTTGTCATTTAGGGGGTTCAAAATATATATATCCATCTAAATCCAGAAAATTCACCTTATAAATACAGTGTAATTTTTTATCGAGCGAACCCCCTGGACAACACGTGGGTCCGCCCCTGTCGACAAGTGTCTCAAACTCATGGTGGCTAAAACCCATCTCCATGCGAAAGGTAACTCCTCACTTCCCATTGATCCTATTATTCTTGATGAGCTGTCTGAGTCTGAGAGAACTTGAAAGGGTAAACACAAAATGGTTTTCTCTACACACAAGAGACAGGTTAGACCTAAGGTGAAAATGGGGGTTTCTGAATATAGGGGTATAGCGGATGAAAAGTCTGATGATGAGGAAGGAGGAAATTGATCAGGTTCATCCGAACTTTTAGGAGTAAATAAGACTAGTGAAAAATGGGGAATAACAGATTTAGGGGGAAACACTGAACTTATTGAAGACAGTCAAGATGCACGCACACGTAGAATGTTAAACTTTGCTAAAAGAAGTGTCATCAGGGGTCGTGTAATCACTGGGTTTGGTGGGGATGAGATGAGAGAATTATTGCTTATACTACAAGTACAGGGTTGGACTGACTTGTTCCTTCAAGGGAAAACAAGGAAGAAAATAGGTAGAGAAGAAACCAGACAATTTTATATAAATTCTTAAGGACACTTACCTCAATATCTAGTGTTGTCAATGGAAAGGTTGTGGTTCTCATGATTGATGTTATTTCTCAGATACTGGGTATACCTAACTTGGGTTGGCGTCACTATGTGAAAAATGAGTGGCCACCATTGGATGGTTTACCAAGTGCTCTTGACATGTCTCGCAAGTTCTCAAATGATCCTACTCTTAAGGTTCACTGTCGTGTTGATAAGGGTGCTATGCAACCCTTACACATACTTCTTTTTTATGTGGTTCATAAGATAATTCTGCCAAGAAAGGAGAAAAGAACCGAGGCTACCTACTTAGACCTCACAATCATGGAACTATTAATCTCTAGACATCCTATTAACTTACCTCAGCTTATGTTGTGTCATATGCATCGCATCTGTGTTGAAGATAAGAAGCTATATGGTCTAAGTTATGGGTTTTGGTTGGGAGACATATTTGAGAGTTTAGATGTTCCAGTTCAAGCATGGCAAGAGCAGACTACCAAGGATGTTCTTGGTGCTCTTAATCAGGTTGTTGTCCCTGCTCTTAAGAGAGGTACAAATGCCCCTTTGCAAAGGTTGAGGTCCAAGTTGGCTGACAAGGAAATGGAAATAGAGGCTTTGAGGGTGTCACATGCTGCAACTATTGATGAGCTGCATCTTTCTTTTGGGGCTAAAGAAGCTGAGATAATTGCAGAGAATGACAAATTAAAGAGTGAGTTGCTCCAGACTAAAGCAGCTTTGGAGACTGCACATTCCACCAATTCAGCTCATCTAAAGGGTATTTTAGAGTTGCTGCAAACACATCATACCTCCTTGCCTGGCCCTTCCTCCAAACAAACCTGATAATATTTGATCCTTAGTTTTTGTGGTGTGCTTCTAATTTTGTTTTGTTAAATCAAGTGATGTACTTGCCTCTCTAATGACTGTGTTAGTGTTTTGTGGATGATTAGTTTCACTTCTGTTTGCTACCTGGTTTTAAATGTGAACATTATTATAGCTATCTAAGTTTTTTGATCTTATGATAGTGTTTTCTCCTTTACATAGTGTATGTTGTGCTATGTTGTGTAGTCCACGTTTTGTGATGTCAAAAGGGGAAAGATAATTGTATATGTCTGGTGGTGATTGTTCAAAATGCAAAATATTTGTCATCATCAAAAAGGGGGAGTTTGTTAGGTGTACATAAATAATTGTTTTGAAGACCGACAAAGTTGCATGGAACAAGTTGTGCAAACGTGATCTTAGTACGTTCAAATCCGACTGGGAGAAGGATTTTGCAATTGAGTGGTGCTTTGTAATTTATTAGGAAAAACCTGAACGAAGTAGAAAAGCTGGAACATATCACGTGAGCTTTCCAGTTCGAAGCAGAAGAGCAAGTTGAAGTCAAGTAGGAGTTCAAGTTGATATAGGTTTTGGATTCAAGTCCAAATCTATAAATAGGGCAATAACTTCTTCAAGGAAGTTTGCGCACTTACATAGAGAGATCATCAAAACGCTGTCAAAGAGTTTTTGAGAGGGTTTTGTATATTACTTGGGGTGCTGCAAGTTTTGTGAGAAGAAGTTTGTAAGATTGTAGTTAATTGACTATAATTGAGTGTTGAGTGTAGGAATAGTCTAACAAGTTGGAGCAACTTGGAAGACTTTTTAGAAGACATAAACCGGGTTTTTTTGTCTTGAGTAGTAAGGGATTAGAGTTTATAATTCCTTAGATTACATAGGTGTGTAATCGTTGTGTAGTTTGAGGTTGTGATAATTAATACGAAGTTGTGAACTGATTATTATTTACAAGATTGTTTACCACAATTATCAAACGTTAAAGAACATGTAGTAAGTACGTGTTCCTTTTATTGAATTAAGGAGGTCATAATTCCAACAGTAACCTCACACAATTCTCTCGAAATAAAAAGAGGTTCACACAAGTGATAACGTATCATTTGTGTCTCACCGTTTCTCCCCCTACACAAAACTCTCAAAGCCCCTAAGACTACATTGTGAATGTTGTCAAGTTAGAAAGAATGAACCTCTATTTATAAAGTCATAAATCTTTTCCTACAAGAAAATGACTAGCCAAATATAGAGATTTTGTGTTTTCCTTTAAAAAAAAAGGAAAACCCAAATATGATATGAAACTTAGGGCAAATACCCAATAATCCCAACAACATCGTACAATTCAAACAACTACGAATTAGTTAAAGAGTTCGAAGCTCCACTAAAAGAACATATTTCTTCAACATATAATTACTCTCTTTTGTATACTGAATTATTTGAATACTTAGAATATTATTTTTTTTTTCAACTGTCTCTTCACTACACTAATCTCAATAAAATACTTCTCATCTTTTCTTATATTCTTTCTCTTCTTTCAATACAAAGTAAGACCACACTAACTATTTATAGTGGAGGAATCTTTCTTATAATGAATAAGAAGATTATTGGATAGTTAATAGGATAAACAAATGGTCTAAACGTTACATAAGCTACAAGAATAATTAGATAGAATATTAATGGGTGAAATGAAGAGTTAGAGGTTACAAAAGTTACTAACACAAATATAATGTATCTAATGGACATAACATGATACATAATGTGACATATGATACATTTTTATTAATATTCAAATGTCACACTAACACAATGTTTTATTAAAATCTGATTTATTAAATAATTGTCACAACACGTACAAATATTCCTATATTGGTTAATTTCTACATTCTATGTCAACTTTACCGTTTCGTAAAAGTAATTAATATCATATTCGTTCTTTTAAGTATAAAATTCTCATTTACTAATCAGGGTCATGATAGAGTGGTTAATACTCTATTCTTGATCATAACTTTCAAATTTGAGCATGATTGGATATAAAATCACCTTTGTTATATCTTTCAACGTGGAATTTCCTGATGCAAAATAATTTGAATTTAATCGGACGACCATACCAAGGTGAGCTTTTTTATTTTATTTTATTTTTAAAACAAACGTATCCAACTCCTCATAAACAAACAAATCAAAACTTTTCAAAATTTTGCAACAATGACAAGAAAAAAATAATAGAATATTATAAATTTGCTGAAGTGGGCATCTATATATACGCTAGTTAACCAAACGTCATATTTTTCTATATAGATTTATATAAAACAAATTAAGAAATTACAATACTAATATATATATATATATGAAAAAATCAAACAGAAAATAACAATAAAACAAAAAAACAATAGAATTAAATTAGTTTCAAGAAAAATAAGAAGAGAATTATAATTTTCCTTGGAACAATACAAAGACATATTTCTTTATGCGCCAATTTTATATACGTTGCTATCTCATTTTTGGATGTTTTAAATTATTTATGTTATTTCACTAATAATTTCCTTTATATAATACTACTTACATTTATATATTTATTTAATTGTATAAATTTAGAGTTCATGTAATTTTTCTTGTTTATAATTTAAAATTTTCACAATTATTACTTTAAAATATGAGCATGTCAATTTGTTTAATTGATAAAATTAATAGCCTAAACTTTTTGTTATATATCTACACAAAACTTTCATATGAAAGGCATAAAAAATAATATTTCGTAAAAAAATTACATTAAGAAATAGAAATAATAAATACTCAAGAGAGTTCAAATATCAATTTTGTATAGAAACTTAATAAATTATGTAATTCAAACATTACATAAAGATGAAGAAGTTAAAAACGAATATCAATGATTGCATATATCAATATGTGGATGAGTTTTGATTTTCAATACAAAATATGAAAAATTTGGACAATAAATGATAATAACTGTGACTTTTATTCTTATAAACTGATAAAATAAATAAGAAAATAGGGGGAAAAGGTTACTCCCTCCGTCCCATTTTATGTGGCACTTTTCGGATTTTGAGATTCAAACAAGTCTAACTTTGACTGTAAATTGTTCATAGATCTTTTAAGCATTTTGAATTATCAATTATTGTGACTTATAGTACTTTTTACGTAGTTTACAAATATATAGATTTCATTTCAAGAAAATCAAAGATTCGATGCACAAATTCCCGGTCAAACTTAAACTGTTTGACTCTCGAAAACCGAAAGTGCCACATAAATTGGGACAGAGGGAGTATCTTTTTTGGCTAGTGCAATGTTTTTTTACTGTCAACTTTAATTATGGGTTCATCATGAAATGTAAGAAATATAAATGGATGTTAGAATTTTTTTTAGAGAGTTAAGCCTTTCCATTTTTAAAATTTATTTAGTGAGCAATTATCTTATTCTTTAATTGACTAATTATGTAAATATTTTTTACATTATTGAAAATTAGATACAAAGATAAATCTCATTATTAGCCGAGTTAAATGGATGGTTTAATTTTTTTAAGCTGTTTGAAATGATATTTCATTAGACTACTCTATTTTAATAAATTTTCATTCGTTAAGGAGAAAATGAAAGATTTGAGTGATAAATATTTTTACCTTTAAACTTACAATAAATAATAGAAATAAGTGGAGTAGTAAAATTTGAGGTATTTAAATTCTTATAATAAATAATAGCAATTAATGAAGGGAGTAGTAATTAACACATTTTTAATAGTAATTATAAATAGAAATATAGTGAATATTACAACAAAAAACAAACAAATAAGGATCATTGACCAAAGAGAGGTGTCAAATCATTTTTTTTAATATTTTAGCTTTATAAAATATATATAGATACATATAAATTTTTCATTCTTCTTGGAGAATGAAAGGTTGGAGTTAAATATTTAGGCCTTTAAATTTACAATAAAGAATAGGAATAAGTAGAATAATAAATTTTGAGACATTTAAGTTTTTACAATATATAATAGAAATAAATGATGAGAGTAATAATTGACACTTTTTAAATAATAATAATAATAAATTAAAATATAGTGAAATTTATCAAAAAAATAAGAAAAATAAATAGGAACTTTGTCCTTTTTTATTTCTTTTTTTTAAAAACGAAAATATTGCATATAATATTTATAGTTTCTTTAGTTTTTCATTATAATTATACAAATACTCAAGTTTGTTGTCAATTTTCTTAATTCATTGCTTGGATATCATTTTTTTTCTTTTTGTAAGTTATCAAATTTCCGATCTTTAAAATGCTTCTAATCTTAGTGTCGTATTTAGGATGCACTTCGGCATATAAATAAACAGTAACATTGAGTACATAATGTTCGTTTTAGAATGTTGCAAAAAATTATCATAATAAAAATTCAGAAGAACTAACCATAATTTAACTTAATGAATTATGTATGTACAACAATAGTCATATAAAAGAAAAAGAAAAAAAAATCTTTATATTTTAAGTTCTTCAATAAAGTACATGAATGAAATATAGATAATAGGAAAGAAAAACTAAAAAGATCAAAGTACTATAATAATAATAATTTTATTGTAAGACTCTACATTATCTTCTTCCAAAATTCACAATTTTCTCTACTTTTGTATCTTCCTCAACTTTCTTCTTCACCCTACAACCACAAATAGTATATTATGAAATTGTTAGTTACTCCATGATTTTATTTGAATTGAATTTATTCAATTTAGTTTCAAAGATTAGTTAAATTGACTAAACAAAATAAATAACATCACATAAATTATTAAAGTAAAAAAATATAATTTAAAAAATTAAAAGAAGCACTTTTACCCCATAGATTCTTTACGATTTTGTTGAAAGCAACCATATGATGTGATGATTATCATTTCTTCCTCACCCTAATGTATGATATGGTGATGGGAAGTGAAAGAATAACTTTGAATGAAATTTTTCTTGCTGCAAAATATGAATTTATATAGAAAAAGAGGAGGAATACCATAAGGTGTCATAAACTAATAAATTTAATTTTTGAGGTTATGAAGATTAAAAAAAAAGAGTTATGAATATTATTAAGATTATAAGTTGAAGAGGTGTGAGTTATTGATAGTTATTTCTTATTTTATTAAATATATATATTACAGTGGTAGGTGAAAAGTTGAATAATTGAATCTGAAGACTTTTTGAGATATTAAAAATAAAATAATTAAATAATGAAGGAAAAAATGGTAAAAAAAAGAAGAGAAAAAATACAAATATGAATGGAGCCCATAGAGAAGTGTCACATCACCTTCTCTATATTTTTCCTTTATACATAGAGAAAATGGCCAAATGGGCCTCCAACCTATTACCGGATTTTCAATTACACACTTATACTTTACGAGGATCCTATTAACTCCCTGAACTATTTAAAATTGAGATTATTACCTCCCTAAATCCTTACGTGGCAAAGTGAGTGTATTTCACTCTCTTTGAGAGAGTGAAGACCATAAATAAATCTTAAAACTTTATTTTAAATATTCTTTTCATTTTTATTTTTTCCTTTATTTGTTTTTTTTTTATTTTAAAAAAAGGAAGTCAAATAAAAACACCCAAAGTAATTGAAAAATCAAAACAAACAAAATCAAAAGAAAAAAAAAAGCTACAGAGAACAATTTGAAAGCTAAGCTCCTTTCTTCCTCGGAGCTCCGATCGACGGTCCAATGCTTGAGCAGCGCATTGATGCCGGAAAATCGAGGTACAAAGTTGAAGCCAACTTCAATCACGCCAAACTTGAAACTCCTATGAAATTGGTAGCTATATAACTCCCATCGTCATAGAACTGTCATGGGAATAGCACAAAAAGCTTGGATAGATTTCATCCAAGACAACCATCTCATCTCTAATTTCTTTTCTTCTTCTTAGCAACTTAGTAGAGCATTCATGACAACCATCAAATTTCACCATCACGATCAGGAAATCACCACCATTACAATATCTATCAACACCACCACAAATCATATAGATTGAAATCTCCTTCCCACTCTTCACACAATCAAAAACTATATATTAAGTAAATTATTTTACACCCATTTTCAAAATCAACAATTAGCCATTAAAACACCATTGAAATATCATCTTGAAGCTATTGTAACAAGCTTTTTCGGTTAACAAAATCCATTCAAATAACTTAATAATGATGGAAATCTCTAAAAAAAAAAAGTTCTCAAAATATCCTCATCAGAAAAGATTTTGACGGACAATTTATTTTTTAGGTCAATTAAATTGACAATAAATCTTACTATCATTTATGGTTTGCACCTATTCCATAACCATAAATTTAATAATAGTTTTAGATTTGACAAAAAAAAAATTAAAGAAGGGAAGAAAAAATGGCATTGATATGTTCAGGGATTTAAAGAAAAAGGAGGAAGAGAAAAGAAAGAAAAAAGGAAAGTATTATCAGTCAGAAAGGTAAGAAAATAAAAAAAATAAAAAATTACACGTGTCAAACGCGTGGATTTCACTGATCCACATAAATGTGGTTGTGACTTTTTAGGGAGGTAATAATTTCAATTTTAAATAGTTTAGGGGGGTAATAGGACCCCCGTGAAGTATAAGTGTGTAGTTGGAAATCTGGTAATAAGCCCTTCACTTCAAAACAATCAATCAGGACTGGTGCCATCCGCGCTTCTTCTGACTATTGAAAGTGGAAGTTCAAGCTTTGAAGCTCATTTTCCAGCATTCCTTTCAATTCTTTCAACCGATTTGGCAACTTTCAGCTATACAAAGTTAGGTGATTTACCGGGTCGGCATTCATCTTGATTTCGGCCTTTATTTTCTTCCTTTGAAACGATTGACCTGACCGGCTTGAAACTTGATTTGATTATCTAAGGAATTAAAAACTTTATTTTTTCAAACGAGGACTCTTCTTTTTAGGAAGACGATTCCCGGCCATTCTTCGAAGCTGATTTGAAAACAAAACATTCGTTCCGTGACGAGGGCTCATTTGGCCATTTTCTCTTATATGTATATATAGATTATATACATTTGAGTACATTAAACCAAATGTATTATATTTACATAGAGTGATTATATATATATTGGTGATAATATTTTATTATATAATATGGAGGTTATTACCAAGATTATTTCCACTATATAAAACAATTTTATGAGACATTAACCATATCAAATATATATCAAAGTTTTAACTAAGTCATTACCAAAATAATCCTACTTTGCAATTACAAGCTTGTCATTTATAGGTGATGAGACTTCTGATGGATTAGGAAATATGAACAAAGTCTTTTGTCATAAAACAGTCTAATATAGGAAATATGACTACAACCAATTTAGCATTTGCAAATTACTGAGAAATGTATACAAGATCATTAAGAGAGAAATACAAAGCAATAATCTCATCACTGATACAGAACATTCCAAGAACAAAGAAATACTCCATAATGTAGTACAAATTAGTTGAGCCAAGAAGCTGACAAGTGACAGATAAACTTGAAATTTCTGGCGAGAAGCAAGTCTATCTTGTGATATGCGCGATAAAAGAATCCAACTCTATTCTAGAAGAACCCCCTTTCTTTGTGGAACGCCTTACGGATTCTGCCAATTCTTCTGCTCTTTTCCTTATTGCTTCACCTTTTTCTGATGCCATCAGCTTCCTCACGACATTCTCTATAGTTGATGCACTTACTAGCTCTGCGCGTTTATCCCACTCTCTCACAGTCAGGCCTATTTTCAATATTTTCATCACCAAGAAACCATTTTTTGGCTGGTCACCATGCATAGGCCAAGCAGCTATTGGAACCCCCATAGTAATACTCTCTAGGCAGGAATTCCAGCCACAATGACTCATGAACCCGCCTGTGGAAGAATGAGCCAAGATTTCAGGTTGTGGTGCCCATTCTCTCATCACTAACCCGACCCCTTTTACTCTTTCCTCAAATCCTTCCGGCAACTTAAAGTTTTCTAGCTTCCCCGGTAAAGATATCTCCTCTATCAGCTTCTCTTAACACCCATATGAACTTCTGTTTGCTTTGTTCTAATCCCATCGCGAGCTCCATGACTTCTCTATCGGAAAATATAGATGTTGTTCCAAATGATATATAAAGAACTGATCTCGGAGGTTGTTTGTTCAGCCACTCCAAACATATATTGTTTCTATTCGAGATATGATCGAGTTTAGTAGGCAAAATTGGTCCAATTGCCCATTGTTGTTTACTTTCTTCAACCAGCAATTCAAGAAAATCACCTTCAATCACTTTACTCGTATTAAGGATATCACCTGATCTAATATCCATATGTGGACTCTGAAGAGCTGTAAAGTCCCTCATTTCATCCCTCCTTCAAGGGAGAGTAGTTTTTTAAGCAAATCTTCTCCAAGTTGGACAGACTTCCCACTAATTCTGCATATAAAACAGTACAAATTTAACGCTGAAATGCCATTAAATATATAGGATTCAGCATTGGACAAGGAAGAAACATCCTGAACATTATAGGACATAAAAGGATCATGAACAAGAACGATTCGTCTTGATTTTGAGGATATATCGCGTAAAAAGGAAGCGATGGGCTCGCGCAGAAGCAAAGATGCATCCCATAATGGCTTATGATGTAATGGGAATTTGCTTAAGGCAATTAAAGACAGGTGGAGGTGAGGCAAATTCAGGAATTGGAATGTCATGGAAGTGGATTTTGGCTATATCTGAAGGATTTAAGCCATTGGCTCGAAGGCGAGCTTGAAAGTTAAGTGTGGCAGAGCCAACATACTAGACTGGAAGATCATATGATGAAGAGATTAAACAGGCAAGTTGAAGAAGTTGATTGAGATGTCCTTGAATTGGAAATGGAACCATGACTATAACTACTTCATGATCTGAATTTCGTACTTCTGTCAGATCCTCCATGTGAGTTTTTGTCATGGAAGAAGCAGGGTTATATTTTCAAAGAAATGAATGTGAACATATAGTTTTGGAGTTATGCACATACACTTCACATCATAATACCTGGATTCAACTATAACTATGTCAATTATTTGCAGTTCACATCACTTTGGAGGTATGTCAAGAAAAGTATGTCGTGCAGAAGTATCTGAGGTATGCACATGACAGTTCACATCATAAATTTTGCATATGTTTAATTTTCCTGTTTCTTTGTGTCCTACATGAGATATTTTGTTTGTAGATCCTGTTTAGTATTTTGACTTTTTATATATTGAAAAAAAATCTTATAAACTCTCAAATGACTACGATTTTGATGCACCATCTCCACATGAGATAACATTTCTTTTGTTCTCTACAACTACAGAAGATGAACATGGTTAATCAAACTTTTTGTTATTTCCAAAAATCTCTTTCCTATACTGTAGCAAACTAACGCCGATTAGCCTATAGACCGAGATTCTCCCCTTGAGATTGCTTTGAACGTATTACCTAAACCCTTGTGACTCATTACTTTATTAGAAATTGAGATCTTCTTTGAACGTCACGCACAATTAGACAAAATAGTAGAGAATAGCCTGCATATTCGGGGAACTCAATCTCATTTGGAAAGTCTTATCTCTATCTACTAGCAGTTTGAATGACAAGTAGTTTAAGAAGAAAAAAGGACTTTAGAATCAGATTTCCTTCAACTTAATTCATCATACATATTTCTTGATTATAATTTTTCGAGAAACTCAAGGCATATTTCTAAGAAATTAGATAAACAGACACTGAAACAAATCTTTTATCATAGTGAATATTCCAATCAACTGCAACAAGTAGAAGAAGTAAAGTTTCAGATAGTGAATATTCCAAGACAGAATAAATCTAAGTTCATCTTTGTAGACCGCCTTACGCACTCTCCTAGTTCTTCTTCTCCTTCCTAATGATGTCGCCTTCTTCCAATGCCATTAACTTTCTACAACATTCTCAATGGTGGATGCAGTCACTAGCTCCTCGTGTTTCCCACAAGAAGCTTGCTATAGTTCTTTCTTCTTGATAGAATGAATGTGTCCACTAATGGTCACTGGACCAGATCCCTCAACAGAATAATAGTGCGGAAAATAAATAACTCAAAGTAAATCAAACACAAGGATTTTATGTGGAAAACCTCTTGCTCAAGAGAGGAGAAAACCACGTCATGTCTCACAGGATTTCGACCTGAACTCCATTTCGCTCAAAACGGAGCAAAGCTTCAGATTACAAACTCTTGTAACCTGGGAATTAAACTTTTAATCCCTTCCCCTTACTGTAGCAACTCTACTACAAAGGAAACTAAAAGCAATAACTCTATTGTCCACTAAACCAACTAACTCTAGTTAATCTAGACTTCAAGAACCTAACAAGGCTAACTCTAGCCACCAACTCAGATCTCAAAGATGGAGAAGTAACAAGCAGTAACTTTGTTGCACCCACACGTCAACTACCTCTAGTTAACACTCCTAGGCAACTCTACCCGAGAAAGCATCAAATGAATGATGTAAAGAGGCTTGACTAAAATATAGATGATTCGACTAACTCTAGTTAATTCGACTCAAACTAAAGACTTAGACAAGCAACTGATCTACTATCCTTTATAACTTAGGAGTAGATTTACAATATAAGAACACAAGACACAAAGCTCAAAATATAAAAAAAATAAAATGCTTCAGCACTCCATCAGGTCCCTTGTTGAGTATAAGCAGTGTTCTTCCTTGAAGATGGCTTTTTCTCTGTGAGCTTATGAATTTTCAAGATTTAGAACTTTATTTGCCAAAACTTGGGTTGTGTCATTGGAGAAGAGACTAATATAATATGGACACAAACCCTTGGATCAAATTCATTGGCTGAGAGCCTATAACTCTAAAAATACGTGCACTAACCACAATAAGTTTGACAGCTTTTAGATAGCTGTCTTTTGTCTGTTTCATGGACGGAAACTCTCAGTCTTTCCTTGACTAGGTCCCTTGTTAGATTCCAAAGTTTGATTAAATCATCGAAACTCCAAATCAGCTTCAAAATAACATTTTTCCCCTTTTTGATGATGATAAACTTATTTAGCTTTCCTCATTTCACCAGTTCCCTCTATCAGCTTGATCAAGTCCTCTTCAAGTAATTGACATTAATCTCATACCTTAACAATTTCCCCCTTTTTGACATCATAAAAAAGAGTTAAAGCAGTCAACAAAGTTGACAGAAATGCAGTTCAAGCAAATTCATGGCCACTTGGGCAACACTGATCATGAGTAAAAATACATAAGGTAATGAGACGAGTCTGTGGAAACAAGGCCTTTTCATTCATAAACAAAATATCAGCAGTTAAAACATTGCAAATATCATTACAAATGAGAATCGGAACAATACCCATTGAGTTTCAACAGAAGAGGAGGAATGGGGACTGGCATAGAAATTTAGAAAGAGGCGGGGCTTAGGAGCAAGGGATTGAAGGAGTAAAATTAGAATATCATCTGCCTCAACATGGTTTTGCAGAAGCCTCTCTTGAAGTTCAGCATTCTTTGTTGTCATGGCTTCATGTTAAACCTTCAGGGCTGCCAGTTCTTCTCAACCTGGTCTCTCTGATTATGCTTTTCAGAAGAAGAGCCTTTAGGCAAGCGATCTCAATATCCTTGTTAGCAAGAACATATGTCATAGCTTCCAACTCATGCTTGAGTTGATCATATCAGGACACGTGTATTCTCACATTTCAAGCTCCTCAGTTCATGCAAATGCAGTGAATCCTCGAACACTAGGGTCACGTCAAAATGCAGTTACAAACTTGTCAAATACAAATGAAGCAACTTCTAATGGATCAGAAAACCAGGATTCCCCCATTTTAAGCTTGTTAGCTCAAAATGCAATAACTATTCCTCTAGTAGACCCTACTATATTCACAAATGAAGCAAAAGCCCACAAGCATGGGGCACATCAGACCCCAATTATAATTACAAGCTTACCAAATACAAAACGAAGGGGTTAATAATGGAGAATCAAAGCTCCATTCTTCTCCCATTTCAAGCTCATCACACTACAAGGAAAAGGTTAATTACAGGGGATTTTCCTGGGAATTAGTATGAAAATTTGCAGGAAAATAAGTTTCTAGCGGATTTTCATACTAATCTCTAGAAAAATCCCCATGTAATTCACAATTTTCCTATAGTGTCAATTACACATAGAGTATCTCCTCGCTTTCCTCGTGATCCAGATACAGGATACATGTCATCAATTATCAACTTATACAAATGAAACAACTACTAGAAGACTAGAAACCCCCCACCCCCACACACAAATCACAAACAAGTTTGTCAACCAGTACAATTTGAAGTAACTTCTAATAATTAATGGCTACTTTAGCCCACAATGTAACTTCTTACTACATTGTGTTGTATTAGTACTATCTAGTATCAATGCATTGTATGTTTTGTTATCTCTATTTTATTCTACTTACTTTGTTTTGATTTATTTTTCTTACTTCCATCTTTAGTCTGTTTCAAAAAGTATATAACCTTTTATATTGTGTTAATAAGCACTTTTGATCTCATAGTTATTGATAAGACATAATATATAAAAATGTCTTTTAACTTAGCCTCATATCAGTTTATTTATGTCCTCCAATTTTGGATGTACATTTATGCCCTCCAATTTTGGATGTGCACAAAGAGACAGTTAAACTTGTATAAAGTTGAACAAATAAACACATGTGTCTTACGTAACATCCTACATGACAAGTTGTGTCATACATGGTGTCCTACGTGTATTATGCCACGTGGAACTCATGTGTCTACTTGTTCAACTTAATACAAGTTTAAGTGCCTACTTATCCACACCCAAAATTGAAGGACATAAATGTGAAATGAGACCAATATGAATGACACATTTATGTATTATGCATATTGATAAACTATAAGTTTAGTCCTTGTAAAATCTGATCGATCTATCGACTAAGCACATCAACCTTCTAATTACTAGAAACGTAAACTTTAATTTGATCCCTTAGCTCATATACATATATACAAAAAAAAATAAAAAATCAATAGTTATTAACTGTTTTACCATTTAATTACTCATATATTAATTCAAACCAATTTTGTACCTCTATATATGTCTAGTCTAGCATACATATAAATAGCACAAATCAAAGATAAAATGAAAGAAATCACTCAAGTTTGGCCATATCTTACGTAGACATTCATATGTATCGATCGATAGGTGTAAAATCTTGATTATTGAAAGAGTTAAATTAACATGAGATGTCAACATAAAATTGCATGGAACTAAGTATTTAATTACATCGTCTTGAAAACCTACAATCTCTTCCGAACTAAGATTATTTAGCGTGAAATCAAACATTATGAAAGAAAAAGATTCATAGAGATAATTCTAACTAGTTAGTATTAAGACTTGGTCACGTTGATATAATTTTTTTCATTAGGTCTAGTATTTGCTAGACGTCCTTTAAACCGAGTTAAAGATTTACATATTAACAGAAAATATAGAAAAATTCTAGTATTATTGGAGAACATAAAATACTAAATATATATTGGAACGAAACGGTTCCAAACAGAGGGAATTAGATAGTGGAGAGTCATAGAGTCGATCTTAATTACCATCATTTTATTTTGTTAAAGTATTAAAGAAGCATTTTAAAAGATATATTACATAGAACAATAAACATCCAATTGCTCACAAGAAAACAAAATAAATCTATCAAAATGTTTGAAAAACAATGAAAAAACTATTAACTCTTAATTTGCCGAAATGGGCATCTAATAATACATTATGTACATTTGAGATTATTATATGTATAATATTGAGATTATTACTAAGATTATATATATATATATATATATAAACTTTGCACCTAAAGCAAAAGAAGTAAAGATTTTATGAGTCAATATCATAATAACAATAAATCAAAATACATGCCAAACAGACTCCCAACAGGAGATGTAGGAACAACCCAATTTTTAGATTTAAATTGTAAAAGAGAACCAGAATTAGATCTAGATATATGGGCACAAAATATATTTATTTTCTTCCTATTAGGAAAAGGAGTAAATTACACAGACGAAGAAAAATATATCATTGCGATAAATACTTTCACCGGTAAAGTAAGCAATTGGAATACCGAATTATTAGATGATGCAAAAGGAATCATCAAAAATCATACTATAGAAGGATTTAAAAAATCCATTCAAGAAGGAATAAGAAACCTTGTACAATACATCGGAAATGAATTTCTAGGTGGCAAAGGAAGCGCATCTCAAAACAGAGAAAAATTGAGAATAATAGCAAAAGAACAATTAGAAAAATTGCAAATCTGCAAAATGAGATATATTTAAGAATACACCTATGAATTCGAAGAATATTACTATAAAATATTTGATAGCAGTAAAGAAATGCTACCATACCTTGAAAAATATTTTCAAAATTTACCAGGCTTTTGGGCAAAATACTTTAGAGAAGAATATGAAAAAGAAAACATAGAAGGAGATACTCTTGGACAAAGAATATCCTTCCTAAACAATAGACTTGGACAACTATGTATGGCTGATAACATACAAAGAAAAGCCAAAAGAATCAACACCCAGATTTATTGCCTAGATACAAACTCAGCAACCCAATGGGGATGCAATGATAGGTCCTATAAAAAAAGAAAGAAGCATAAGAAAGGCCTAATCAAAAGAAAAAATATGTCAAGAAAAAACTATGTACCTAAAAAATGGTATTATAAAAAGAAAAATAATTTTAAAAGAACAACAGATATTGTAAATGCTACAACTGTGGCGAAGAAGGACACAAAAATTACGAATGTAACCAAAAAAGAGTAAAAATATCAAAAATAGATATACTAGAAATTGATTCAGATCTGGAATCTGTAACATCAATAAAAAGTGATGACTTCTATGAAGAATTATATGAAGAATATACAACTAGCTCAAAAGAATCTGATTAAATGAATCAAGTAATACAAAAAGAAACAGATGATTCAGTACATATTCTAGAAACTGAAGAGGATCAAAGGGGATATGCCCTAAAAGCAACTTTCAATGGAGAATTATTAAAGAAAATCCAAGGATTACAACTTAATCTCAAAACTGAAGATAATATATTCAGTAGAATGCAAAGAATATTTGCAAGAAATAAAATTTCCTATCAAGAAGTAGAAAAGGTAATAGAAATTACCCAAACTACATGAAGGCTTAAGTTAAATATTTTAACTAAACCAATGATCGAACAAATCCTCAGAAAAATTCCTGAAAGGAAAAGGAAAAAAATGAATTACGTCCATTTAGTAGGAATCCAAATTTTAGTTGAATCAACTTTTAAAGAAGGGATCAATTGCCCTATTGTCATCAACCTTTCAGATGAAAGATTCATTAACGCTAGAGAAGGAAATCTTGGTATAGTTGAAGGCAACTTAGCTTATACCAAAATTCTATTTACATATTTATTTCACTTAAAGATGCAGACTTTAATGATGTTTTAAGCTTACATTTTCATGTCAAAAGAAACGACCTATTTAAACCAGGTAACAATATCATAAGCATTTATTACCAAGCTCTATATACAGTTACAAACTCTAATTATGGCAGTATATACAAAAATAAAGAAATGATCGAAATAGATCAGGAATGCACAGGAATAGCAAGAATTGTTGAAGCTGAAATTCAACAAGCACAAATTCCAGAAGAATATGAAATTTGTTTTGGAAAAACACAAGAAATAGGAAGTCCCAGTAACAATCCGAGACTTTAATTAGAATATGGAAGAAATTCAATAAAGAAAAGTATATCCATAGATATTCCAAAAAGATTCTTGAAATTACTAACATTACTAGAATTGCAGGAAGAGTCTTTAACGGAACTGAATGGAAAAAACAAGAAATCTTGTTACAAGCAGGTGCCACGGCAAACCATGTCAAAGATATTATATTGGATGGATTACCAATCTACGAAGATACCCCTTATACTTATAAGACCTTTGAAGGAAATAACTTTACTATACAAATATGGTGGATTTATCAATACGGTTAGATACAATAAGAATAACAGTCCCTTGTTATATTACAAATCACGAAAGTAATCAAAACCTAATCTTAGGAAATCTGTTCCTTAATAGTCTAAATGACTACATCATAGGAAAAAATGGAATAGAAATGAGTTACATAAATGAGACTTGTTTCTTACCAAAAATCTAAAAATGCCCAAAGAAACATCTTTTCGGGTATCAGTCTTCATAGAAATAACTTTCTATAATACTAAATTAACAACATATTGTCAAATTGGCAATGGGTCAAAAGCTAGTTTAGCAAAATCCTTTTTACTAAAAAACTGGGATATCAATAAAACTAACATATCAATGATTGGTATTACAGGTGTCAAAGAACGACTATCACAGTCAAAAGAAGATGTAGAAATAATTTTAGGATAAAAAATTATTCCTATAAATAAAATATTTTCCTATGATAAACTGGAGACTGATTTCTTGTTAGGAAATGACTTTCTCCAACAATTTCAAGATTATCATCAGACACTATATATGATAAGTCTCAGGACCCCTTGTGGACATTTTATCAAAGTCCCAAGAAAACAAAATTCATATATTCTTGAAAAAGAAAATGGAAATTATTAGAGAAGATATTTAGAAAATCTAAAGAAAATCTCTTGTAAATGTCTTAATCTAGAACATATAAAGGAAAACCTACAAAAATCTTATGGAGAAAATCCCTTAAAAAAATAGGGAAAAAATCAAGAAAAAGCGACTTTAATACTCAAAGACCCCAGTATCATCATTAGAGTAAAACCTATGCTCTATAACGAAGATGATAAAATTGAGTTTAGAACTCAACTCAAAGAATTAATCAACCTAAAACTTTTTAGAATGAGCAAAAACCCTCATAGCAGTCCAGCGTTTATGGTAAGAAATCATGCTGAGATAAAAAGAGAAAAAGCTCGAACGGTCATAAACTATAAAGAGCTAAATAAAAATTGCATATTTGACGGATATTTTATCCCAAATAAAAACAACATTATAAACCATGCCAAGGGAAAAACTAATTTTTCAAAATTTGACTGTAAAAGTGGATTTTGGCAAATAAAATTAACAGAAGAATCTATCCCATTAACAGCGTTTAGTACGCCTAATGGACACTACGAATGGATAGATTAGCCTTTCGGATTTAAAAATGCCCCTCAAATCTTTCAAAGAAAAATGAACAAAATATTTTCCGAAAAGGAATTTTTAATCGTCTATATAGATGATATACCAATATGTTCTAACACATATCAGGAACATTTAACACATTTGAAAGAATTTTCAGAAATATGTTTGAAAAATAGAATTATTCTAAGCCAGAAAAAGGCAGAAATAAAAAAAAATGAAATAGAATTCTTAGGAATGATTATTTCAAAAAATGGAATAGAATTTCAAGCTCACATCTCAAAAAAAGATTGTAGAATTTCCTGAAAAATTAACAACAAAACAGAAAATACAACGATTTTTAGGATGTCTCAATTATGCAGGAGAATTTATTCCAGATCTAGCAAAAAAAAGAAATATCCTGCAAAAATTAATAAGAAAATCCAACAGACTGGGATGGACTGAAGAGCACACTCAATGCATTAAAAAATTAAAAGAAGAATGCTCTAAGTTACCAAAACTTAGATTACCAGAGGAAAATGATAATTTGGTATTACAAACATATGCTTCTGATTATCATTGGGGAGCATTATTACAAACTGATTTAAATGAAATCTGCAGGTACACAAGTGGTACATTTAATGAAGCAGAAACGAGATATTCCACTAATGAAAAGGAATTATTAGCCATTTTTAGGGGAATTAGGAAATTTTCAGCTTTCCTATTACCAAAACAATTTGTTATTAGAACTGATAACACGCAGGTATCAGGATTAATCTCAAACAAACTTCCATCAGAACTGCAATACAGAAGATTGCATAGGTGGCAGGTTTTATTATCATTTTATTCTTTTAAAATAGAACATATTAAAGGAATTGATAACTCTCTTGCAGATTTTCTCTCAAGAAATGTCCAATATGGACAATCGAACACAAATTTTGATTAACAGATTGTTTGAAAAAATGTAACTTGTGGAAAATTCCATTGATGACAAAAGCCACAAATTATTTAACATCAGAGATGAATTAGCTAGCTTGTCTGAACAAGCAAGAAAGATGCAATATGAAATCAATCAACTCAGTGATGATCAAGCTGAAAATTATTATGTGAACATTTGGACACATGTTCAAAAAGGAATTCAAATCTTGAAGGGAATATTAATCCCAACAAAGTGGCAGGAAATGTCTCACTAGCACCTAGTGCCAAAAACATCTCATCGATAAGTATGGATATGCCGAAACCTGAATCCAAGAACAAAGGTAAAAGCCAAGTAATTCAAAACAATGTCAATTCTTCGAAAGAAGAAAAGAATACATCTTCAGTGAAAGTTGGAAAAATTATCTCTGGGAAACCAGAAGGAAGTGCTAACAAAGTTTCATTTGGAACAAAATTTTTTTCTTATTTTCAGGTTGGAAGACAAAATCCGAAAGAAGAAGAATATCTTGCTTTTACAAGAAATATTTACAATCTCCCTGAAGAAAGTGGAGAAACATTCGGAGTTTTAGGGACAACTAGTTTGTTTCCACGAATTTTGATATTTCCGAACGGATCACCGGGCTTTACAGCTCAATTATTTGAATTTGGTTACCTAGACAGAGTTTATGCTAAACCAAATCTATAGGAGATATCCAAACTACCTGAACAACTGATAAACTCAGTAAAAAATTATGTAGAAGGTGAAGGAGTCTATTGCAGATTCTTTAGCAGACCATGGAAAGTAAAGATTTGCAACTATATTTTCCAACGATTAACTATATTACAGTGGGAAAATTAAAAGATTTTAATATCAAAGCAACAGGAGTTGATAAAAAACTCTCGCATCTAAATAAAAAATGGATACAAACTAAAAGAGCTTTGGGAATTAAAGCACTATATTTTATTCTCAAACGATTTTGCAATGAGGATTACAAAGTCTTGGACCATGATACTAATTGGGTCTTAATGACTAAAGGAAAAACCAAATTCAAAATATTGAAGGAAAAAAAATCCTTGACATTGAGCTTCACAAACTGGAAGCAACTGAAGAAACGTGGAAACTTGCCTGCAAGTTTCTAGATCACAAACACTTGGTACATGAAGATGGATCTAAATAAAAATCTCAGTTGAGAACAAATAGTTGTAAAAGCAACAATGTAAACAGTCAGACAAAGACAAAACAAAATACGTAAGCATTTACGTCATGAAGAAAGAGACAAAAGGGAATCTTATCTCTTAACACTTTATCTCTTCGGTAAAAAAGAGATGTCAAATCTGGTCGGCCATCCTTATCTTTACAACTATGATTGAAGGACGAGCAAAAGAATTATCAAAGTTTTGAGGGAAGTCCCTTCAAAACAAGAATGTAATAATTAGTCCATCCTTATATCTATAAAATGAGAGAGAAATCACACTTAGAAGGCAAACTATATTTTCTCCAAAAACCCATTAGAGAAACATGTTAGGTACCTTGATAAGTGAGTAGAAGCTTCTCCCGTCAGAGAAAAATATTTTTATTTTCTAGGTATATGTAAAAATATGTATGGTTTGTGTGTGAAGATAATATTATGAAATAAACAGTTTGGTTTTGTATATCTCTCTTCCCTAAATTCCCAGAATAGTCTTAAGTGAAGGTATTATATCTTCAGCATAAAGGGGGAATAGTAGGAAAGTAGCCGGAGGATCGAGATCAGGGAGGCGAAAAATTATTCATAGCCCGAAGGAGAACTGATGCAGTAGTGATAAAAACTATTCAGCGAAGGAAAATGAGAAAGGTATAAATGCAAAACTCTGTATTTCATAATTATTATCTTTAAAAACAAATTATATTTATATTTTTATTATATCCTTAGAATTAACAATACTTAATACCTATAGGGAATTAAATAATACCATGACTGTAATAATCAAGCACAACACATCGTTTATGCTAATAGCATAAAATGAAACATATTCAATATCATTTACATTTAGTAAGAAAAAGAGCATGGAAACATCACATAGCTCTATACAACCTAGACAAATCTATACAATATTTAGAGAAGGCTTTCTTATCTGTAAGCCTAAAATCTATAAAATTGATTGTAGCAATCCATGAGATAAAAATGATAAGAATACAAGAGTATTTTGAATACAAAAATGCAAAAAGCATATTAAAAAGAAATGACCTTTACACAGCATAAAATATGCTAAACAAGAATACAAAGGCAGTAACTCCTGGCACATTAGGGGCACACTATAACGCAGGTACAAACTTGTGAAATACAAATCAAGCAACTTCTGATGGATCAGGATACCGATATTCACCCATTTCAAGCACCACAACTCACTCAACTCTAGCTACTTCTCCCAAGCTAGGGACACATCATAACATGATTACAAGCTTGCTAAATACAAATGAAGCAGTTGCTCGCACACTAGGGGGACAGGGGAACCTAGTTTCAAGCTCGTATAATACAAATGAAGCAACTCCTCGACTACAGACTCGTGTTGGTGGCATACAATATGTGCCAACTAGGACAACTGTTAGAATGTATGGGTCCATTTATCAGTCAAGGAACAGGTCCTTTGACTCAGCAAGAACAGTAACTAATAATATGCGTCCACTTGTTTCGATGGAACCAGGTCCTTAGCACAGTTACAATAACAAACAGTAAAATAAGTGCTGAAAGTAAAGATTAAAACAAGTGGAAACCTCCTTGCTCAAGGGAGTAAAACCACGACCTGTCTCAACAGGACTTTTCAAACTGCTTCCACTAATCTTCTCTAAGCAAAAGTAAAAGCCAGTTTACAAAATGAGATTAGCCTGTTAATCTCCACACTAAGCAATATCTCATATCACTTAGTTGATCCGGAGTAGATACAACACTGCCCACTATACTAACCCTCACCAATTAATATAGATTTTTCTAAGCGGATACCACACCACCCACTAAACCACCACCCTCTGGACGATTTAGATTTTGACTAAGCAACAACAATGTTGCCCACTAAATCACCTAACTCTAGATGACTTAGACCTTTAGAAATCGAAACAAGATCTGAATCTTTTATATATTAGGATCAGATTTACAATGTAAGCACATGAGACACAAAGCTCTAACTATAACTGTAACACCCCAAAATTTTTTTGAGCTAAGACTTGAACCATCCTTCATTGTGAGTAGGATTTTACCAAGGAATTAAAATTTCTTGAGTGCTAAGGTCACTAGATGTAGCACCTTGAGTTTCAAGAAGAATTAAATTGGAAATAGCAAAATCTGAAATTTTGCAAGTTATGCTTAAGTATGAGTTTTGGGTCAACTTCAAACGACCATAACTCCTAGCTCAGGATGAGTTAGGTGTGCTACCAGATACCGTAGCGGAGATCTTTGAATTATCTTTCCAACACCACCGAGTTTACTAAGTTTTGAGGTCGGATGAGTGAGATATGGCCTTTCGAAGTTGGGTTGTCGAGATAAGGAAAGTCAAAACCGGAAATAATAAGGGGTATTTTGGTCTTTTCCTCACCCAATCAAATTTAATTCATTTTTAGTAATATTTTAGGGGTCTAATCCTATTAGGTTCAGTTTTATAATCCTAAATTAGCCTAGGGTTTTAGTTGGGAGTTCAAGAAGAGAAAAGATGAGAAAAGAGGAGAGGATCAAACGTTCATCGAGATTCTTGCATGTTGTAGCGGATTTTCACCATGGGTTTGATCCCTAAGAGGTATGTAAGCTTCCATAGTGTTGGTTTTGTTCACCCACACGCCAAACATATTATTTTCAGCGAAATTTCATTCTTGAAGTTGAAAGATTAGAGTTCTTGATGAGTTCTTGATAGGTGTTCTTGAGGTTCATTCTAAATCTTGTTGTGTTGGGTTGTTTGATGATTTCTTGAGATGAAATTGAGTAACTTGAGTGTTGTTTTCAATAGATTAGAGTGTAATTAAGTTAAGTAATTGAATCCAAGTGATTAGGGAAGAAACTATTCGATTTTAGGCGAAATAGGGTGAGAAAACGAGGAAGGAAACTTGTTGAATTTTCTGGGTTGGGGCCTGGCGCGATGCGCCTGCCAGAGCACCCCAAAACCACCTCTGAAGTTTAGGGGCTGGTGCCCCGCGTCACCCATAGCTCCAGGGTCGCCTGCCCCATCCAGTTTGTCGTCGGTTTCCCCGTTTGAGTTCGTATAAAGTGCACCTCACTCCTTTTCGATTCTAACTACTCTAAGCTACTTCTAAACACCTAGAAATCATTCATAACATGACCATAACCTTGAAATCATAATTCAAATTCAAGGTAGAGTTAAGAGTTAAGTTTTGAGAGTTCATTCGAACATTTTGAGAAAGTCCATTTGAGTCTTTTTGAGGAGTCTTCTACAACTTCTAGTAACTTATTTCAAGACTCGAGCAAGTGAGTATGAGGATGAGGAGAATGTATTCATGAGTCTACTTTGTCATCACGAGATCCTTCATATCATGAACCATAACTCTTGAATTCATAATTCACATTCAAGAGAGAGTTAAGAGTAGAATTCAAGAAAGCATTTGAGTTCGATTGTGAACCCTCTGAGATCAACTATTGATTTGAACTAAGTTATAAGGAAGTAAGTAAGAGAATGAGAATAGTAGTATACATGAGTTCCATAATGTTATGTAGACCTACGAGTCAAGTCGTTCATGCCCATAAATCCCGCATGAACTCCAGAAGTTGAGTATCTATGAGAAAAGTAGTATCTTCATGTCCTAAGTCTTAAGTATTGAGTTTCTAACCCATTTGAGATTATATTCCTAATCATGGGACTATTACATGTTACCCATGAAGTCCTTGAGTTGAATTGTTCATGCCTATAATTCCGCATGAACCCTATAAGTCGAGCAGTCTTGAGACGAGAAGTATCTTTGAGTCCTTGAGTTGAGTAGTTCATGCTCATAAATTCCGCTTGAACCCTCTGAGTTGAGCATTCTTGAAGTGAGTGGTATTATTGAAGTTCTTGAGTTCCAAGTATTGAGTTCTATCTATGGTTATCGAAAACCTTGCATTGAGTCGTTCACGTCCATAATTCGACATGAACTATATTTTAAGAAGTCTTTTACAAATGTTTTAGCTTTGTTTTAAGACTTAAGTTTTGAGTTCAGTAAAAAGTAAAGTTGAAGTTCTTTTCTTCAAAAGTATATGGGGACTAAGTATTCCTGAAGAGTTTATAAATGTTTTCACATTTAAATAAGAATGGAAATTGAGATCTCCAAAGAGCTTTCGGGCTAGTTTTCAGAAAAGAGTAATCGCTTTCTAAATAAAGCAAGAGAGGAAACTGAGATTTCCAAGATAGCCTTTGAGCTAAGTTTTTGAGCAATTATCTCAAATCAACAGAAAGAAATATGTTTTTAAAACATAAGAGCTAGTATATTTTGGGAGTAGTATTGAGCACCGAATTGGGGGCGAGCATGAGTTTAGATAACTCACGTCTCCATAAAACCAT
>JAJOOR010010964.1:0-45663 GCA_036250505.1 Solanum acaule
TTGGAGGTGGCTTGTAGAGTAGTCCTCTTGTAATATGAAAAGACCTAAGGTTGAAGGATGTGACCATGAGAACCTAAGTAGAGGCTATGTTATGAACTTACTGTATCTCTTATGCTTATTAACTATGTCTTATGTTGACTTATGTTTATATGATGCTTATATTGGAAACTATGCTATGGTTATGATGGTTATGTTATGATTATGTTATTATCTCTTATGCTATGTCTTATGTTGACTAACCATTTGAGATGTTCTTATGATGTTATTTAGCTTTCATACTTAGTACCTTTGTACTAATGCATATTGCCTACATTTTAACCAATTGTAGGGTTGGAGCTTTGAGTTGCTATTGGAGGCTAGAGTTTTAAGGAGTTAGAAGAGTCGAAGAATTGGTGAGTCCTCATAGCTTTGAGGACAACCACCACATTTCCTTTATGTCTTTATTTTCATGTTTTAGACTTTGTACGGGCTGCGTCCCAATGACTTTTATTCTAGAGTTTTAATTAGATGGTTTGAGACATAGAGTATAGAAAGACTTCCGCTTATTGTGTTTATGAGATAAGACTTCTATTGTAAAGTTTCAAATTCTTCCGTATTTTCTATTATTTTATGTTAAGAATGTGCTAAGGGCTTGTATGCGACCCCTTTGGGGTCAACTACGCCATGTTACCACTAGGGGGTGCTCTCGGGTCGTGACACAAACAACGCCTTAGTTAACATCGTGGCGCGACACAAGTTAACCTTTAGTCCTCATCCTCGGAGTCGGCCATAGTGTAACTAACTGAGTCCTCGGCAAACGGTGGATAGCGACCTGATATTAATTGATTTATCTGGGCATTTTGTAGCTGAATTGTCATGGAGTTAGAGGTTGTTGCTTAATTCAACATGTCGATGTTCTCTTTCATCTCATTCAACATCTTATCTTGTTCTTTGATTTTGTGTTGAATGAGTGAGAGGAATTTGTCATGTTGTACGCCCTCCTTCTTCCTCTTTGTACACTCTCGAAGGGGGAAATGCTTGTCATTTTCCAAGGCCTGTGCTTCCAATTACATGAATCTTTTCGACAAAAAATCCAACTGAGCTAGCATGTAATCCCACTCTTCTTTTTTTTTGGTCTCCTTGTTAGCTTCAACCATGCCATCTAGGAGTTCGACTACCACTTCATAGGGCTGGTGTACCATACCACCCGCAAAAAGTTGATCAACATTACTTCTATTATTGGGTCCAAGACCCCGATAAAAGCTTTCTAGTAGCACCTTGTCGGTCATCCCATAAGTGGGGAATGGATGCAGCACTGCCTGAAACTTCTCCACATTTCCTGAAGGGTTTCATCCCCTACTTGTTTGAAAGTTAGGAGGTTGTCCTTAAGGTTCAACATTTTCAAGAAGGGGTGATCTGTTTGATACCCATATTGATCCTTCATATCCATTTTTCTGCTTCAATACAAAAACAAGAAATACAAAACAAAACTAAAAATTAAGTGAACTACAACTAAAAAGAACAAAAATTTTACTTAACTACAAATTCTCAAATAACACCACTCCCCGGCAGCGGCACCATTTTGATATTTGTGTAATCAAGACACAACTTTCAATTCGAGTGTCTACTATCGTGCAATAGTATAATAACTCAACCAAGGGTTGGGGTCGAGTTCCAAGGTAGTGGTGGTGAAAATTTATAAAAAAATAAAATTAAGTTCTAATTAGTCGTAGTTATAAACACATCGAATATAAACATATTAAGCATGGTCCGTCAACCTGCTAGTGCTTCAGACACAGCCATCAATGGTGGACGACAGAGCCTTCCACAAGTCGTGGATCCCCACACGGGCCGTAGGGTAGTCCTTCGATCTGACCTAGTAGACCCCATCCCAAGTGAAGAATTATGATGGCCTTCACGACCCGTGGTCCTTCACACGGTCCATGAAGTGGATCGTGGCTGGGAGGTCCAAGAACCAGTAAGAACTGGCAAGGAACTACGACCCACTTGATGGATCGTGGTCCCTTCGATGGTCCGTTAGTCGCCTCGTGGTCGGCCCTCGTCAGCTTTTAAGTCAGGGTCATTTTGGTCTTTTTCCCTATGCATTGGGCATTTAAACTACATCGTTTAATACCTAAACTACGCCGTTTTACTCAGTTTAAGCCTAATATCCTAGCCAGACATTACCTAGAACCCTCATTCACCAAAAATTAGAGCAAAAAGAGAAGTAAGAGGCACCAGTTTCCCAAGAATAATGGTTTTCATCAAGTTTTAGCCCCAAAATCTAAGGATTTCTCTTTAGATTTCGTCACCTGGTATGTGGGATTTCACTAGTGGGTTCCTGTCATCCCTTAGGTCACTAGAATTCAATCAGTTCCTTGATTCTACAAAGCTTGTTTAGACCTAGGGTTGGTAAAATCTTCGAAATTTGTTGTGATTTCAGTTGCTATAGAATCCACAGTCTAAATACCATGTTTTCTTGGAAACGTTGCATAATTCCTTGAATGAAACTCAAAACCCTAGTTTGTATAAATTATATTTGTTCACGAATTATACTTGGTAGGTCAGTTAAACAGATAATCATGCTCTAGATTTTGGATGCTACATTATTAGTATATAAATGTTGCATTCTTAGATTGGATGTTAGTATTTTGAGCTATTCAATATTTCAGTTACATTGTGTCATATACATATTCAGCTGGGAGTAGACTTAGCACTAAGTTGGAGTAGAGTTCATCGTACCCTCATAGTCCCAGAACTATGTGCCCCCGTAGGAGTATATGTCCCCTCTGTTGGGCATTAGATTTAGTGATTACACCAGTCATGCCTTTATACCCTTGACAAGGTATATCGGGTCCTCTCGATGGGGCATATACCTCGTACTCCATGTTTACCTCATGTGGTTTATGTCGATTAATAGTAGCTCCCACAGTCAGACTCCTAGTGCATTTGACCAGGTTTTCAGTATATACTTAAACACTCAGTTTAGCATGTCATGTTCATGATTAGTACTTGGTGATTGGAGTCAGCTTATCTCTTCAATTATGTTTTAGCATTTACATTCTTGCTCAGTTTATGTCATTGCTCAGTTATGCTTTGTTCAACTTATTATCTATATCCTGTATGCTCAGTACATTCCAAGTACTGACGCATACTCTGCGCTACATCCTTTCATGATGTAGGTTCAGGTACTCAGCATCCAAATCACGCTTAGATTGATTCTTAGTCCACATTCAATAGCTTTAGTGGTGAGTCCTCACACTTTGAGGACAATAGACATGCTTTTCATTTTAGTCTTTATATTTAGTTTTCAGTTTTGTTAGAGTTAGCCGGGGGGCATGTCCCAGCAACTCAACTCAGTTAGAGGCTTTTCAAACATAGTAGTAGTTGCAGCTTGGGTTGTTAAGTGGTGTTTCAGTCATCACTAGATTTTCATTATGTTTTACATATTCATACTAGTTGGGTTTTTCCCAACTTTTAGTTATCCATTTTTTAGCTTCCGCATAGTACATGTCTGACTTTAGTTATTCTCAGTATGCTTGATATATGCCTGACACAGGGTTAGCTTGGGGTCACTCGTGATCCTAGGTCACGTGTTACGTCATGGGGGTAGCCTCGGGGCGTGACAAACTTAGAATCAGAGCATTAGGTTCAAGAGTCCTAGGATGTATGAAAGCCACACTAAGTAGAGTCCATTTCATGAATGTAAAGCGCGCCACACCTATGAGAGGGAGGTTACAAAGTATTTTAAGAAAAACTTCACTTTACTTGCTATTCTTATCGTGCGTGGGTATTATCCAACTTCTCCTTTATTATCCGTCGTTAGACGTTTCAGATCATGTCTCCTTGTAGAGCTAATGCACGGAATGTGATTTAACGTATTCAAGCATGCCTCATCCAATTCTAAGTGTTCAACGATAGTAAATCAGTATAAGACCCAACTAAATGAGTTGGGGTTGAATCCCACAAGGAGCGGTACATGTTTTAAATTCAATTAGGAAGTATAAACATGGTGTTATCATCCATAGTTATAGAAATTATCGAATAAAGACATAATAAAAGTAAAGGGGTGACACGAATGTCAGATGGGGGTTTTTGGTTTTAGTTATCAACTACAAACAATTAGAAAACTTCGAACTAACAATAGGGAGAAAGATTTCCGGGATGTGATTGATTAAAGGCAAATATAGGAATATGGGGAATTGCAACCACTAGTAAATAACTAGATATCAGTAAGTAGGCTAGACTATAAGAGATATAGTTTTCTCTCGAACAACTACCCCGAATCAGGTGATTTCTTGCGAACATCAACAAGCATGACAATGAATGAACAACCCAAACCTTAATCCATTCACTCTCTCTAGCGAAATGTGTGGGATTGGGTTTAGGATTCACTCTCTCGAGCTAAACCCAGATCAACCCAATACCCACAAACCATTAATCAATAATCATAGTTCTAAAACCTCTCTCTCGAGCAAGCCTAGAACACAAATATTGAATTGCATTTGCAACTACAATTATTAAATTAAACCACGATTAATGATTAAACTCACTTTTAAATAACATTTAAACTAGTAATTAGCAATACCCATAAACTAATTCAGCCCATAATCACATGATCACACCCCAAGAATTGGGGTTTTAGCCTAACATCATAAAAAGGTAAAAACCATTAACGAATTGATTATCCATCAACTAGGTAAGAGTGATTTAGTCTTTACAATGCTTCAAGTAGTCGAATCTGTGAAACCCACTTCCAAATTGTCCAAATTGAATTTCTCAAATTCTTCAAAGCTATGAAAAACTATAGAGAAAAGAATTCTAAGCTGATCAGTCCGAGAGTGCTGGAGAGAAGAGAAAGCGGTAAAAACCTCTCTTATTCGGTCACCGAGAAGTCGAACGACTCTTCAGTAACCAAGGGTGATCCGACCCCTTCAACATTTTTTTAGCTATACACCCCCTCCATCCTTCGGAGGTGGAAGAAAGGGTACTCACATTTTAATACATAGGTTTGCCTAGAAGCATCCACCCTTGAAAGAGTGCGCAATAGCTCACTGATCGAGCGCTCTTGCGCCGAAGATGAACGGGGTTAAGTGGTCTACCGAAGCTGTGGGATGTAAAAATACATCGGTAGGGAAGCGTTCCGCCTTAGAGAGAAGCCTCCACGCGAGCAGTGGCGTTCCAAAATAAAAATAGATACTCAAAGATTGATAAAAGATACTAAACTAAATGTTCAAAATCTAATTTATAGTCGCGAAAAATATGCTACAAATGGCCATTTGGTAAAGTAAGTCAGGTTTGCCGAACCACTCGACGAGCTGCCCTTTGATCTCTTCCATCACCTTTTCACCTTGGCATTTAGAATCCTTGCGTTCTGTTACTTTGGGCGATCTATCACTACTTCGCAGAACTGCTCGGCGATGCACCGTCTGCTCCTTTTTGTCGCTGACTTGGTTTCTTCCCTTAGGGTTGGCACACTAGGACTTTAGGTGGTAGAGATAGCCATTCGACAATTCGCCAAACACTCTTGGCGATCACCAGGCTTGCCTTTCTTCAAATCTTCAGTTTGTTTTGTTCCTTTTTGCATGTTATTGTCCTTGCTTTGTTCCTTAATCTGTATTCCTGAAAATCAAGGATTAAACATCAGTTTATGGCACAAATTAAGCATTTGAGGACACTAAATCTATCTAATTAAAGCCCTAAATGAGTCTAAATCTCGGACTCATCAACACCCCAACTTAAACTTTTGCTTGTCCTCAAGTAAAACATAAGTTCAGCAGTTCAAAAAGGATGTCTCAAACAGTTTTACAAAAGACCCAACATGAATGCACACAATAAGACTCAACTTACTCATGTAATAATCAATTGTGCACTCAAAGATTAAAATTGTGACTCGCCATTACCAAAGATGCTCAAGTTCACAATACTTGCTTCAAATGCAAGTTCAAGCTCAACAAAGGTACTCAAATTCTCTCACAACAAAGATGATTCCCTATTCACACAAAGTTCTTCAAAAATTTATAATTCCAGAATCACATACGACTCTCACACTCACAAAGATGAACACATACATGACCTCATCCATAGGTTTGCCCTTATTTATTAATCACCTTTCACTTCATCTCACTCAAGATCACAAAGGTCCTTTCAAGGCTTGTAATGGGGATGAGTGTAAAGGTATGGTCACTTAGGCTCAGTGGCTGCTACCCTAATGAAATATGGTCTAAACATTACTTTCTTCCTTTTCTTCAACATTTTGATCATGCTCATAATTCACCTCATTATTCAATTTCAAATGGATTATTGGATACCCCATTTTGTTTGCAACTTTTTCATTCTTTTTCTTTTGTTTTTTTCTTTTGTTTTTTTTACATGGAGGGGTTCCATCTTTTTCAAGACCATTTCACAAAGGGGATTTTTTCACACTTCTTAATTTACCTTCTCTTTTCACCACACCCCAACTTAGGCTTTTGACCTAAGTTGGCTATTCAAACAAACCACACTTTAAGAGAGTTATGGGTGAATGGATACAGAGGGGTCACAATTGTTCAAGTTTCTTCCAAGAAAAGGATAAAGCTCAAAGGGGTTAAAGCAAAGTTCACACCATCTCACAAGGTTGGTCAGAAAAGAGTATCATGTCAATTTGTTTCACTCATCAAAGTTATTGCCTAAGATCATTTCAAGAGCTTGCCTCACTTATTCAATAGGACCAACGGGGAAATTTCTAGGTGTCCTTACACACAATGTTCAAGGTAAGATCATCACACAAGGCATTGGCACTAATATCAAACGAGACTCCACACCTTCTAGCTAGTGTGCAATGTTCATCAAAAGAGACTTCAATCGATAATCGGCTAGTCACAATGAGATGCAAAAATGTCACACATTGTCTATGCAGCTTCATTTGGCCTCATCGTAGTCATGCATTCATTTCGTTCAATTAAGAGCAATATTCAAGTTATCGGTATTGATCATAACTGATAGTCAAATTTACACAAGAACAGCCACAATCAAACACAAAAGAGGTGGAATTTTTTTTCAAAAGGGTCAAAAACCATCTCCATTAAAAAAAATAGCCATAAGCTCAAATATCCACAAGATAGAATCAAAACACAATTAAAATACAAAACCCAATATATATACACAAAATGTAATCACAAGAGGTAGGTATGGAAATACCTCACCCCACCCACAAAAAAAAACAGATGTCCTCAAATGCAACTAAAAACAACCAAAGTCAATAAAAACAACAGAGAGGGAGGTAAATATAGTCCTATCTACTCAGTCGCTCTATCTGTCAGGGGCATTAATGCCCGGTGTCACACTCTGGGCTTGGGCATCAGTGCCCGAGGTAACAGCAAATTTAGCTCCACCAGGGCCTACCATGGATGTCTTTGTCACTGATGTCTGAATGACTGACCGTACTATCGTTTCCTCTAAATCAGGCAAGTCCTCATAGATGGTCACCTCCTTAGCATCAAGCTACTCCTCATCTTTCTCCGCCTCTGACTCAGCACAAACCACATCCTCCATAGTCTCATCTCCGGTGGTAGCCTGAGGCATATCAGAACTGGCCGGGACAGCTACACCCGAAACACCATGAGCCTCAGCTGCCTTAAATAGTGAAGTGAAGTCTGTGGACTTGCGATGGTCCACATCCTTCCTCAACTCAGAAACCTCGGCTTTCAAAGTCGTAACCTCAGTAGTAACCCCATGTCATCTATCACAAGTCTCTACTCTCGCCGTGAGAGCATCAATGGATGTCCAAAGGGGTGTCAAAGTAGCTAAAATGGCTCGCTCAATTACCCAGGGCACCCCCGCCTCTACTCGGGAAGCCCGCACATTAGCAGAATGAGATAGGTGCCCCTAGGGATGCATCCATCGGAGTTGCTCTCCTCCTATCCACCTCATCTCGAGTGTACTCGGCCTCTATGCCCTGGAATTAGGTGGAGGAAGTGGGTGTGACCTCAATGTCCCTCTTCTCGTCAAGAGAATTTCCAGCCTGCCGACATAACTCTGTAATCAACACTGGGAAATGAAGAGATGTCTAGCGCTGTTTGGCCCTCATGGCCATCTCCTGCTCTATAAATAATCCCAGATTCAACCTCTTATTGGCGATGATAGACCCTAGACAGGCTGCCGTTGAGTGGCGGAGAATAGACTCGTTCTGTGACGGCATGATCGAGCTATTGATGAAACTGAACCAATACCGAGCTGCTATGCTCAAGTCCTTCTTCTCAATAGGGACTCCAGCCTCTATCCACCTCCAGGTGGTGTCAAAAATAAGGGGAGCTAGCCATCCCTTGAGGTCTTCCAGAGTTTGCGCTGTGTTCATGCTCTGATAATCATTCTCAAAACCAGTGGCCCTGTCAAGTGCAACAGTAATATGATCGCTGCTACATCCCACTATCTTTCCCTGAACCATCACGGAATCCACCGACCTGAAGGAACTGGGCTTCTTCTTCCCCTAGGGTACTAACTCACCATATGTTGTGTAGAACTCTCTGACCCTGGTGGGAATATAAGGGCCACGGGGCCTAGTGAATATATCGAACCTATGGAACCGGAGTGTGTCCCACACCAAAGGGTACATGTCCACCACACCATCCGTGGACAGCCTCTTCTCCTCCAGAATAGTCCTCAATCCCTCGGCCTTAAGCCGGTAGAGCAATCGGGGAGGAGGACCGTGACTGGTGGTGTTGGAACCACCATCTGTGTCGGAGCTGGCAATGTATCAGCAGTAGGATGGGTAGACTTCGGGATCCCAGACGGATCTTGACAAACCCTTGCATGACTTTTTGCTCGTTGGGTCTGAAGTGGTTGGTCATCTTGAGGCTCGGAGAAAGAGTCCTGAGAATGAAAAGAATCCCCATCACTGCTGGAGTTGTGCTCCGGTCTCTTAGCTATGGGCGCTTTGCCCTTGCCTCCCTTGGAAGGTTCTTTCTTTCCCTTTTTAGAAGAAGCAACTGCTCATTCATTGATTACGATTCCCCATGCTCGTTTGAGCGGCGGTATTCCACTTTCGTCCCAGTTGGTCCTAGCCATATCTGCAAAACACATCAAAAAGAGTTAGAAAATACCCAAGAAAATTGCAGAATTCATGTTGCAGAAAGACTCACCGAACCAGTCGACGAGTCGCCGTATCACTTTGGATAGCCAAATAGGGCTCGCCGAAAGGATCAGCTTGAAAAATTTCTAGAAATCAGGCAAGTCGGTGATACTCAGGGTCCTTCAATGAATCACTGACACTACTCGGCGAGCTCAGACTAGTCCACCAAAAATTATAGCATGTTTTAGAAGTTAGGGGAGCAGAAAGGATGATCGAGGGACCTTTTAGTGAGTCGCGGAGTGAACTCGGTGAGCTCAGGCATCCCCCCGAAATTTATACTCTAATTAGCCAATTCAATAAATTAAAGGAGATCAAAAGGGGACGTTGGCGAACCACCAAACCGTTCGGCGAGCTCTATCCAGTTCGCCAAACTGCCCAACGTGCCAATTTTCAACCCCGTTTCCCAAATTCAAACCCGAATCCCCCAAAATCAAAATCAAACGCACACAATATGCAATTAGGACCAGACCCAATCGACCCATTCCTCTGGGGTGCTCAGACTTCCCCCAGTTTGGCTAAAATTGGCTATTTGATGACTTTTGCCCTTAAGAATGACGTCAAACGCTCCATCATCTGGCAAAGTATGATATTTAGCGCAATTGGAGGTTGCTCAGACTTCACCCCACTAGAACCAACTTAAAATAACCGCAAGCCAACAATTTACGGTCAATTTTAACACACAAAACTCTGGAAATCATCGTTTTAAACAATTAGGCAACCTTTCCAAATACAAAACACACAATCCAACACATTAAATACAATTCAAACACAGGCCCAGAACATATCAACACAAATTTACAAAATTCATTAGAGTTCAACCACTAATCAAGAGTTTGGGGTTCGAAAAACCAACCTCAATGCCGAATGAAGAATTTGATACGCTAAGCGGCAATGTAATCCAAATCCGAGCATGAGCTCAAGAACAAAAAATGACTAAAAATAGAAAGTATTGAAGATCTAAAGTGTGGGTGAGAGTGTATGAGATTAAAAATGAGGGAATATGAAAGATTTTGAAATTTTAAATCGTTTGGCCTTTTAAATTCTTTCAGGTCACGGCCCTTTCAGCGGTATTAGTCGACCATGCCGAATGATTTGACGTATCCGAGCGCTTCATCCAATACAAAGCGTCCACGGTCGTTCAATAGTAATATAACCCAACTAGTGAGTTGGGGTTGAGTCCCAAGGGAGCGGTTTGTAATCGAGAATTAAGAGAAAAACAAGAACTTCGCTCTTATAGCTAATGACTTATATGATGAAAAACATATCAAATTAAAGTGTGACACAAGTGTCAATTATCGAAGGAGGTTTTGTAGTCAATTATCAACTAGAAGCAGCAAGTAATATTGAAATATGAATATGGACACGGGATTCTTGGGATGTAATAGGAATATGGGCTAAAATAAACAACTGGGTAAATGCTATTGATAGTAAATCGCTGTAAATTGGTAACTAAGCCAGACTTTAGTGAGAGTAAATTTTCTCTCGAACAATTTACCCCGAATCAAATCGGTTTCTCTCAAACACCAATAAGCAGCAATGAAGCACAACCTTCGCCTTAGTCCATTCACTCTATCGAGCTGAATGTGTGGGAGAGGGTTTATGATTCACTCTCTCGAGATGAACCCACGACAACCCAATAACCACAGACTATCGATTCAGTAGTTTTTATTTTAAAACCTCTCTCTCGAGCAAGTCAAAACCACGACGAGATAATTGTATTTGCAACTACAACCCCATTAAATTCAAACACAACTACTGAATGAAATCACCTTTAAACAGTAAATTAACATATATTAGCAATACCCAGCAGTAAATTCAACCCATATTCACATAATCACACCCCAAGAATTAGGGTTTTAGCTAGACATAGTAAAAAGATAGAAATTGATACCGAAAAGTATTTCCATCAAATGGGTACGATAGATATTGTCTTTACACACGTCTAAGATGAAGAATCTTCAATACCCACTTCCAATTGCTTAGAAATGGAAATCTTCAAAGCTAAGGAACAAAGTCTCCTATACTCTAAGTTCTAAAATCTGAAAATAATGTTTGATATTCTGAAATTTGATATTGATTGCATGCTAAACTAAAAATTCAAACAAGTATTTATGGTTGATAAAAAGTGTGCTGCGAAGGACCACTCAGCGCAGTTAGTCGGGATCACCGAACCACTCAGTGATCCGCCCGTTAGTCTGGTTCATAACCTTTCTGCATTGGCCTTCAACAAATTCAAGTTCTGTAACATTGGGCGATGGACTATTGCATCGCAGAATTGTTCAGTCACTCGCCGACTGCTCCTTTATCTGGCCGACTCGATTTTCTTCTTCAAAGCTTGGCACACTGGAACATTAGGAGAGACCATAGCCATTCGGCGACTCACCTAATGGTTTAGGCGATCCTCAGACCGTCTTTTCTTCGTTCTTTTCAGCTGCCTTGTTCCTTTCTACCCAAGTGTCCATGCTTTGTCTCTAACTCCAAATACTTGAACCTCAAGGATTTTCATCAGTTATTGAGACAAAGTGTGCATTTGAGAACACTATATCTATCAAAATAGAGCCCTAAAAGAGTCCAAATCGTGGAATCATCAACACCCCCAACTTAAACTTTTGCTTGTCCTAAAGTAAAACTCAAGTTCAGCAGTTCAAAAAGGATGTCTCAAACAGTGCTACATAAGACTCAATCATCGATGCACACAAAAAGACTCAACTTACTCGTGCAAGGATCAATTGTGCACTTAAAGATTCATGTTGTGACTCACAATTACCAAAGAATCTCAAGCTCACTGTACTTGCTTCAAATGCAAGTTCAAGCTCAATAAAGGTATTCAAATGCCCTCACACAAAGAATGATTCCATATTCACTCAATGGTTCAATCATTTACAGTTCCGGAATGAAGATCAACACTCACACTCACAAAGATAAACAATGCATGACTTCACCCATAGGTTTGCCCTTATTTTCCAATCAACTTTTTCTTCAGCTCATTCAAGATAAAACAAGGTCTTTTCAAGGCTTGTAACGGGAATGAGTGTAATGGTATGGTCTTTTAGGCTTATAGGCTGAAATCCTCATGAAATGTGATGTGAACAACACCTTCTTTCCTTCTCTTTATCATTTTCATCCAAGCTCAAAAGTCACCTCTTATTCATCTTCCATAGGTCATTGGAAACCCTATTTTCTTTGTATTTCCACAACCTTATTCCACAACTTTTGCTTTCTTTTTTTTCTTTTTCAATCTTTTCTTCTCTTTTTTTTTTATATGCAGGGGTTCCATTTTTTCTCAAAACATGGGCAAAAGAGACTTCTTTGCATTTTCTTGATTTGCCTTCTCTTTTCACCACACCCCCAACTTAGGCTTTTGGCCTAAGTTGGTTATTCAAACAAACCACAGATCATGAGAATTATGAGTAATGGATAAAGAAAGGTTATAATTTCATCAAGTTTCTTCCAAAGAAAGGTAAGGTTCAAGGTGTGTTCAAGAGAGGTTCACACACTCACAGGGTTGGTCACAAAAGAGGTATTTGTCAAATTGGCTCACACTCTTTAAAGTTGCCTAATATCACATCAAGTGATAGCCTTACTTAGTCGATCGGACCAAGGGGGAAAATTCTAGGATCTGTCATGCATGTTTCAAAGTAAGCTCATCACACTAGGCATTGACACTCCAGTCAAACAAGACTCCACACTTTTGCTAGTGTGCAATGATCATCACAAGAGACTCAATTCGATACTAGTCTAGTCATAATGAGATGCAACGAGTTCACATATTGTCTATGCAACTTCATTTGGCCTCATCGTAGCCGCACATTCTTATTCGTTCAATCATGAGCACTATTTAAGTCATCGCTATTGATTGGAAGCGAGACTTAAATTTTGCAAAAGAACATCCACATTCAACACACGATAGGTGGCAAAAATTGTCGAACGAGTCAAAATTATTTTTCAATTTAAAATAAAAGGAGCCACAAGCTCAAACATTGACAAAAAGCAGTATTAACACAATATTAGCTCACAATCCAAAATATAAATCAAAATAAATATGCACAAAGGTAGGCCTCACCCCACCACAAACAAAAATCATTTGTCCCCATCTGTCAGGACCTCAGTGCCTGGTGTAGTAGTATGAACTTGGGAATCAGTGCCCAGAGTCACCTCAGAGGTAACAGTAGTGCCAGATCCACTAAGGGCTGTTGTGGACATCTCAGTTGGCGATGTCTGGATCACTGGCTGCATTATTGTCCCCAGAAGATCTGAAAAATCTCTAAATGTGCTCTGCTCTCGGCTCTCCATCGTCCCCTCCTCATGTACTGCTATCAGTTCCTCATCGGTCGCTGCATTCGACTCCTCATATGTTGTGCCACCCCTCTATACATCTCCGGTGGTAGCTAGAGGAATCCCCGAGGTCTCAAGAACATTCTCGTCATCTGCACCCCGCATTACTGAGGTGAAATTGGTAGACTTCAAATATTCTACATCCTCCCTCAAATCTGCCACTTCGACTTTTAAAACCGAAACCTCGAATGTCTCTCCCTGTCTGTTCTCACAAGCAATTACTCTAGTAGCCAAATCATCAATAGAGACCCTAAGGGGAGTCAATGCAGCCAAGATAACACTATCGATCATCCCTAGAATGGATCTCTCCAATCGAGTCGCTCTCACATCCGCTGAATAGGCCAGTTGTCCCATCTTCAAGATCATGGCCTAAGTAATCCTGGAAGGCTGGAAGGAAGAAGAACACCTGGGACCTGTGACGAATAGGAAGGAGTGGATGTACCTGATGGCTCAGAGGCCGGAGTAGGCGAAGATGCCTCTGCTGGTAACGAGTCAACATCAACTTCCAGATAAATATCTGCCGGAGCTGCTCTCCTCCTGTCAACCTCTTCTCGTGTGAACTCAGCCTCAATATGCCAGATGTCAGTGGAGAAAGATGGGGTGACCTCAATATCCCTCGTAGTGTCACGAGGTACTCCAGCACGCTAGCACAACTCCGTGATCAAGACTTGGAATGGTAGAGAAGTCAGCTTTTGCTTGGCCCTCATGGCTATCTCTTGTGAAATCAGCAGTCACAAAATGGAGTCATTCTGTGATGGCATGATGTTGCTACTGATGAAACCAAAGCAGAACTTGGTAGCGATGTTCAAGTCCCTTTTCCCAATAGGTGTCCCTGCATCCATCCACCTTGGTGTGGTGTCAGAAATCAGAGGAGCCAGCCAACCCTTCAGGTCATCTAGGGATTGAACAATAGGTAACCCTTCATAGGGAAGTGAAGAGTGCAGCGGTCTACCCAATACAGTGTTAGTATACTCGTTGTGGCACTCAAGTTCCTTGCCTCTAACCATGACTGACTTTACCGGTCTAAATTATCTTGCCTTCTTCTTGGTCTTGGGCACCGACTCCCCATAAGTTGTGTAAAATTCCCTAGCCCATAAAGGAATGTAAGGGCCTCGAGACCTTGTGAACTGCTCAAACTTATGGTATAGGAGGGTGTCAATCACATCGGGATGCTTACCTTCCAGGCCCTCTGTAGATAATAGCTTCTCCTCTAGGATGGTTCGTGCCCCCTCACCTTTCAGTATGTTCAATAGTCTAGGAGGAGGAAGGATAGGGTGTGCAGGGGCTACTGGAGGTATCTGCGCTGGCACGGAGTCTGTTGCTGGAGAAGTGGCAGCTAAGGGAATATTCATGGATGTGGACTGAGATTTGGCCCGGAGTTCTTCCCTTCTGTTTATTAGAAGCTGCTCATCTTCTGGTTTTGAAAAATTAACCTGGGTTTCAATACCTACTCCTTTTCTAGCTATATGCTTCTTCTTTTTGCCTTTATCTCCAGGTGGGAGTTCTTCTCCTCTCCTCTTTGGAGGATTCAATCCCCCCTCGTTTATGGTTATGCCCTGCGCTTTCTTCTAAGGTTGCGTGGTTAGATTTGTGCGTACCATATCTGCAAGAGATTGGGACAAATTAAGAGAACATTCAAACATAAACACAGAAAATCTATTGTAGACAGGCTTACTGATCCATTTAGCGAGTCGCGGAAACTCTTTATCGAGATAAGTCGGGCTCGCCGTAGGGATTGGCTTAAAAATTAAAGCAAGTTGGCGATAGGAAGGCCTTTTCGGTGAATCACTGACTACTTTCGGTGATCATGGTTTTGTTTGCCTAAAGTTACAGTGCAACAGAGGTTCAGGGGATCATACAAAGGGAGATCAAGAGTACCTTCGGCGAGTCACTTAGTGCTTTTCGCGACCAAAGGCTTCTCGCCGAAAGTTACAGACTCAAACAACACCTAAAGCATGAATTTAAAAGCGAGATGGGGTCGTTAGGCAAACCGCCAAGTGGTTCGGCGAGCTCAACCCAGCTCGCTAAACAGCCCAACGTGCCTATTTCCAACCTACCTTCTCGATTTCAACCCCGCACCCCTCGTAAACAAAATAAAAGCGTGCACTAATGGAATTCAAAAAAGACCCGTACTACCCAACACCTCGGGATACTCAAATATTTCCTGATTTTGCCAAATTTGGCCATTTGACGATGCTTGCGCTTAAAAGTAGTATTACCCGCTCTATCATTGAGTAGTTTTCGTCATTTTGCACAAACATGGGCTACTCATACTTCACCCAATCAATCTAAACAACATGCAACCACAACCCAATACAATTTCATTCATTTAAAAGCACATAAATTACAGGCATTTGATGATAAAAATAATACAGGCAAGATTTTCAAATTAAAATTGGCATTTAAGCATTCTAATTCTATCAGAGAGGCCCAACACACAACAATACGGTACGATCATTGCAAATGAGTACAAATTTTTTGAATGTAAACTCGGGATTTAGAAACCAACCTTAAATGCCGATTAAAACATGATTGAAAAGCTAGGCAGCAAAGAAATCCTCGTTTCGAGCACCAATCAACAACTAAAATACTAATGGAATATAAGAATATTGAAGATAATACCTTGGTGTGAGTTTGTGAAGTTTAAAAGCGAGGGAAAGTGAAGGATTTCAAATTCTAAGTCTTTTGGCCATTTTAAACAGTCCAATTCGCGTCCATTCAGCAACGTTAGTTGCACTCGCCGATCCACTCGGCGGCACGCCGAGTGGTCACTGGGCTCACCAAGTTTTATAGGACCTTCAGTCAAAGTGAGGGTCCAAACGACCGTCTTTATCGGGCATGCCGACCATTTCAGCGATTCGTCGACTGACCTTTTTTCATCAATATGTATTTTCCAAACACTTTCAACATTTAAACCTACACCACTAACACACCATTATTTCTAAAAGCATACAAAAGCGTTTAAAACCTTGGGTTGCCTCCCAAGAAGAGCCTTAGTTAGTGTCGTGGCATAACGTGAGTCCTTACTCACTCTCCATTGGTGGGGTTGGTCCTAGTGTTACTAGGTAACCCCAATAGTTCATTTGAGTGAAGAGGAGGCACTAATCAGCTGGATCGATCTAGAATGGGAGCCGATTATTTGATTCAACACTTCAATATTCTCCTTCATCTCTTCCAACAGTCGATCTTGTTCTGTCATCTTTTGGAGAATGATTTGGAGTGTGTCCTCGACACGATTGTTCTCCCTATCTCTAGACTGTTTCCGCTCATGAGGGGGTATGTATCTCCTTTGGCCCTTGCATTGGTTTTCCACCTCTGATATTTTGGTGGCCAACACATTCCAGTTAATTTGAAGTCCCTCTTGACTTCTTGACTCGTCTCAGCCGAGTTACTACCATTTCCCTCAGCCACGATCAGGGTATCTACCTATATCAACAACTTCAAAGCAATACAAAATTCAAAATTAAGTTAGTAAACTAGGACTAAGAAGAACAATTTTTTTTATTAAACTAAGAATTTTCAAGTAACACCATTCCCCGACAGTGGCGCCATTTTGATGTTTACGTAATCAAAACACAACTTCCAATGCAAGTGTCTACGATCGTACAATAGTAAAGTAACCAAGGGTTTGGGTCGAGTCCCAAGGTAGTGGGCTTGAGAATTAATAGAAACATAAAATTTAGTTCTAATTAGTCATAGACAGAAACATTTTCAAATATAAACATGTTAAATCTAAGGGGTGACGCAAAAGTCAATTATCAATGGGGGTTTGTCACAAGTAAACAAAAATAGCAAAAATGCAAAGAGTACTAATCAAGGAGATGGGGTTCTTGGGATGTGATAGGAATACGGGATAAACTAAACTATTAGGTACATGTTTTTGATAATAAATCTGTTGAATATTTGTGACTAGGCTAGACTATAGTGAGGGTAAATTCTCTCTCGAGCAACACCCCAAATCAAATGGGTTCCTCTAGGACACCCACTTGACACATGAAGAATAGCCTCCACCTTAGCCCACTCACTCTCTCGAGCTGAGTGTGTGGGAGAAGGACTAGGGTTCACTCTCTCGAGCTGAACCTCATGTCGACCCAATCCCACCAACCATCAATTTAGAAGTCTTAGTTTTACGACCTCTTTCTCGAACAAGCCAAAAACACAAAGGTGAAATCGTATTTTCAACTACAATTTCATTAAGTTCCACCACAAATACTGAACGAAATCACATTTAACCAACAAATAAATCATCGACAAGCAAGACCCAACATATAATCTAACCCATATTCATAAAATCACACCCTAAGAATTGGGGTTTTAGCTAGACATGTAAAAGAGATAGAAATTTATACCAATATGAGTTTGCATTCAAATGGGTATGAAGATTTAAGTCTCAAAACAAGCCAAGAGTGGAGAATCCACAAGACCCAAGTCCAAATTCTTAGAATTGAAACCCTTTGAATCTTCAAGTTTTGCATAACCCTCTCCAAACTTATAACTCAAAAGTCTTTGTTAAAATTCTATATTAAAAATCTGATGTTAAGCTACAACTCTCAACGAGTATTTATAGTTTCCAAAAATCTGTGTTGCAGCGGATCATTCGGCGCCGTTAGTCGAGATCGCCGATCAACTCAGCAATCCGCCCTTTGGTAGGTTTCATGGCCGTCTTTCTCTATTCTTCAGTATCGTCATGTTTTGGATCATTGGGTGACATAGTACTGCTTTGTGGAACTGCTCGGCGACACACTGACTGCTCTATTTCACCATCGATTTGATCTTTTCCTTCAGGGTTCAGCACACCGGAACAAAAGGCGAGGATAAGACCTTTTGGCGACTCGCCAAACGGGTTTGGCGATTCTCAGATCTTCATTTCTTCTTTCTTTCAGCTGCCTTTGTTGCTTTATGGTAAGTAGTGTCCATGCTTTCCCTCAAACTCCAAATACCTGAAACTTAAGGGTTTTCATCAAATATTAAGACAAAATATGCATTTGAGGACTCTAATTCTATCAAAATATATCCCTAAATGAGTCCAATTTGTGGACTTATCGCATTGAAGTCTCGGTTGGTAATGTTTGGATCACTGACTGCATGATCGTCTCCTCAAGATCAGACAAATCTCCATAAATGCTCTCCTCTCGTATCCTCATCTGCTCCTCGTCGGTCTCAACATCCAACTCATCAACTGCTGTCTCATCCCTCCGTACATCTCCAGTTGTAATCGAAGGAATCGCTGAAGTCTCAGGGGCGTCTCGGTCATCTGCTGCCTTTAACAATGAAGTAAAGTCAGCAAACTTTATATAGTTTACGTCCTTCATCAAGTCAACTACCTCAGCTTTCAAAGAAGTAACATCGGAGGTCTCCTCCTGCCTACTCTCACAGGCTGTGAATCTAGTAGCCAGATCATCAACAGATGCCCGGAGGGGAGGTCAGTTCAGCCAGAATAGCAACCTCAATCATCAAGGGGACAAATTTCTCTAACTTAGTCACCTTCACTTCAGCTGAATGGGTCAGATGTCCAATCTTCAGGATCATCGCCTGAGTAAACTTGGTCTGCTGGAAGGAAGTAGAGGTGCCTGGACCCTGTGAAGACAAGGAAGGAGAGGTAGAAGTACCTAAAGACCCGGAGGTCTGAGTAGGCAAACACGCCTCTATAGGTATCGAATCAACGTTCACCTCTGGGATGTTTCCACTGGAGCTTCCCTCCTCTTGTCAGCCTCCTCTCTAGTATACTCGGCCTCAATGCACCGGATGTCAATGGAGGAGGATGGGGAAATATCAAGATCTCTAGCAGCATCCCGGGGAACTTTAGCGCGCCGGCACATCTCTGTGATCAGTACTAGGAAGGGCAAAGAGGTCTACATTTGCTTGGCTCTCATGGCCATCTCCTACTCTATGATAAGGATCAAGTTAAGCCGCCTCTTCGATAGGATAGTACCCCAAGCAGGCTGCCTTTGCATGTCAGAGGATAGATTCATTTTGTTAAGACCTAAGTGAACTACTGATGAATCCAAGACAATAATGGGCAGTTATATTCAAATCCTTCTTTTCGATCTTGGCTCCCGCCTCAATCCACCTAGGAGTGGTCTTAGAAATAAAGGGTCAAGCCAACCCTTTATATCCTCCAGAGTTTGTGTCGTAGGCAAACCTTCATGTGAGAGTGTAGTCCCTGGAGGCATATCTAACACAACATTAATGTACCCCTCACTGCAGCACACTTCTACACCTCGAACAGTAACCGACTTAACTGGTCTGAACTCGCTGGCCTTCTTTTTAATCTTCGGCACTAGTTCACCATATGTTGTGTAGAACTCACGGTCCTATGAAGGAATATACGGACCTCGGGGCCTAGTGAAAATCTGGAACTGGTGCCATTGTAATAACTCCACTACACTGGAGTACTTGCCCTCCAAACCCTCTGTAGAGAGCAGCTTCGCCTCGAGGATGGTTCGCAAACCATCTCTTTTCAACCTGTTGAGGAGTCTAGGTGGAGGAACAACTGGTGGCATAGGATCCACAAGAGGTGTCAGAGTTGGCACTGATTCTGCTGGTGTGGAAACAGGAGGGACTCTTATAGATGTGGGATGAGATCTAGATCGGAGCTCAAACCATCAGGACTGTAGAGGCTGGTCATCATCAGGCTCAGATAGAGCAGTCTGCTTTGACAGACCTGGATCTCTTGCCTTTTCCTTTTTCACGTGGTGGAGGTTCTTGCCTTCCTCTTCATGAAGGATTTGATCCCCCTTCGTTGATTGTGATACCCCGTGTTCTTTTACTGGGTGGCATGTCTATGTTTGTTTTCACCATACCTGCAAAACATAAAAAAAGAAGTTAAAAATAACTTAATCAAATTCATAGAAACATAGTTGCAGAAAGACTCGTCTAACCAGTCGGCGAGTCACCGAATCTCTTTGGCGAGCTGGATCAGTGTCGCCGAAAAGATTGGCTCAAAAGTTGCGGCAAGTCAGAGATGGAAAAGGCCTTTCGGCGAATCACCGACAACATTCAGTGAGCAAGGTTCAACTCTCTTAAACTTACAGTGCAAAAAGGGTTCAGGGGTGCAGACAAAAGGCGATCAAGAAATCTTTCGGCGAGTCGCCAAGTGCCTTCAGCGACCTCAGACCTCTCGCTGAAAGTTACAGATCCCAACATCAATTAAAGCATGAAATTAATGGCGAGATAGGGAACTTCACCGAACCGCCGAGTGGTTCGGTGAGCTCGACCCAGCTCGCCAAACGACCCTATGTGCCTACTTTCAACCCATGTTCTCGAATTCAACCTCGAAACCCCTGAAAATAACATCAAAACATGCACTAGTTAAATTGAGACTGGACCCATAGCACCCATTACCCCGGGATACTCAAACTTCTCCCGGTTTTGCCAAATTTGGCCATTTGACGACATTTACCCTTAAGAATGGTGTTACCCGCTCTATCATTAGGAAAATTACATCGTTTGGCATAAATATGAGCTACTCAAACTTCACCCAACTAAACTCAACGACTTGCAAGCACAGCCCCACAATATTTAACAAATTTCAACGTATAAGAACACGGGAAATTGACACTATAAGCATTACGGGCAAGATTAATAATTCAAATTAGTCATTTATACATTCTAATCCTATCATAGAGGCCCAGCACACATCAACAACATAATATTTCTTGCATAAGAGTACAAATTACTAAAAATAAATTCAGGGTTTGGAAAACCAACCTTAGTTGCTGATTAATAAAGACTGAAAAGTTAGGCTGCAATGTAATCCAATCCGAACACAACTCCGACGACTAAAATACTCTTAAAAATGCTAAAATATAGAAGATACTAAGCAGGTGTGAGTTTGGAAAATGAAAAGTGAGGGAATGTGAAGAGTTTGAAAGTTTAAACCTTTGGCCTTTTAATGAACCGTCCAATTCTCGCCCAGTCGGCGACGTTAATCGTGGTCGTCGATCCACTCGATAACTCGCCGAGTAGATACTTATCTCTCCAAGCTTTACAGGGCCTCTAGTTAAACTGGGGGTCCAAACGACAGTCTGGGTCGGGGTCGCCGACCTCTTCAGCGATGCGCCGACTGACCTTTCTGCTCGCCAACCTGTACTTTTCAACCACTTTCCCACTTTGTCCTACACAAGAAACACACCATTATTTCTTAAAGCAATAATAAAGTGATAAAAAGGGTCTCGGTTTGCCTCCCAAGCAGAGCCTTAATTAATATCATGGCACGACGCAAGTCAATACCTAAACCTCATTTTCGGGGTTGGCCATGGTGTCCCTAGGCAACCCCACTTGTCTATATGGGTAGAGATGAGGCAATACATGACTCATGAGGTTTTAAATTAGCTTGATAGATCTAAAGTGAGTGCCAATCATCTGATTTAGCACTTCAACATTTTCCCTCATCTTCTCTAGCACTCTATCTTGCTCGTTGAGGTTTTGGAGAATGATTAATAGCGTATCCTCGATACGTCTACTCTCATTGTCCGTAGACTTTCTCCAGTCATGAGGAGGTATGTATTTGTCCTTCTTTTTGTACAACACCTCCAGTTCTCCAACCTTTTGGGCCAAGGTATCTATCTGATCCAGCAAAATGTCCAAGTGCTGGTCCTTTTCAGTCTCCTTGTTGGTGTTGGCAACAAGATCAAGGAGTTTGGCTGCGTTCTTATAGGAGTGTCTCATAAGCCAATCCGGGATAAGTTGATCGATTAATCCTTTGGTCCCAGAATTAAGACTCATATAGAAGCATTCCCGTAGAACTAGATGGGGAATTTCATGAGTTGGGCATTGTTCAACAGTGCTTTAAACCTTAGCCACGACTCATGAAAAAGCTCCTCTTTAAGCTACTAAAAGGTTATGATGTTATCCCTGAACCTCATCACTTCTATCAGAAGTTGATCCATTTGTTCACAATCATCAATTACACTCATTTTTCCTATTTTCAACTCACAAACAAGCAAAACAAAACTAAGAATTAAGTAAGTAGAACTATAACTAACAAGAACAAAATTCAACTTAACTAGAAATTCTCAACTAACACCACTCACCTGCAGCGGTGCCATTTTAATTTGACGTATCGGGGCGCTTCATCCAATACTAAGTGTCCACGATCGTTCAATAGTAATATAACCCAACTAGTGAGTTAGGGTCGAGTCCTAAGGGAGCGGTTTGTAATAGAGAATTAAGAGAAAAGCAAGAACTTCGCTCAAGTCAATTATAGCTAAAGACTTATATGAAGAAAAACATATCAAATTAAAGGGTGACACTGTGTCAATTATCAAAGGGGGTTTTGTAGTCAACTATCAACTAGAAGCAGCAAATAATATAGAAATATGAATATGGAGATAGGATTCTTGGGATGTGATAGGAATATGGGCTAAAATAAACAACTGGATAAATGCTATTGATAGTAAATCGCTGTAAATTGGTAACTAAGCTAGACTTTAGTGAGTGTAAATTTTCTCTCGAACAATTTACCCTGAATAAAATCGGTTTCTCTCGAACACCAATAAGCGGCAATGAAGCACAACTTTCACCTTAGTGTATTCACTCTATCGAGTTGAATGTGTGGGATAGGGTTTAGGATTCACTCTCTCGAGCTGAACCCATGATAACCCAAAAACCACACACTATCAATTCAGTAGTTTTGGTTTGAAAACCTCTCTCTCGAGCAAGTAAAAAACACGACGATAAAATTGTATTTGCAATTACAACCCCCATTAAATTCAAACACATCTACTAAACGAAATCACCTTTAAATAGCAAATTAACTATCTATTTGCAATACCCTGCAGTAAATTCAACCCATATTCACATAATCACACCCCAAGAATTGGGGATTTAGCTAGACATAGTAAAGAGATAGAAATCGATACCGAAAAGTGTTTCCATCAAATGGGTACGATAGATATTGTCTTTACACACGTCTAAGATGAAGAATCTTCAATACCCACTTCCAATTCCTTAGAAATAGGAACAAAGTCTCCAAAACTCTATGTTCTAAAAATAGAAAATAATGTTTGACATTCTAAAATTTGTTATTGATTGCATGCTAAACTAAAAGTTCAAACAAGTATTTATAGTTGTCAAAAAGTGTGCTGCGAAGGACCACTCGTCGCAGTTAGTCGGGATCGCTGATCCACTCGGTGATCCGCCCTTTAGTCTGGTTCATCGCCTTTCTACATTGGCCTTCAGCAAATTCAATTTCTGTAATGTTGGGCGATGGAGTACTGGATCGCGAAATCGTTCGGCGACTCGCCGATTGCTCTTTTATCTCGCCGACTTGATTATCTCCTTCAGAGCTTGGCACACTGGATTATTAGGTGAGACCATAGCCATTAAGTGACTTGCCTAATGGTTTAAGTGATCCTCAGGCCATATTTTCTTTGGTATTTTCAGTTGCCTTGTTCTTTTCTGCCCAATAGTGTCCATGTTTTGTCTCTAACTCCAAATACCTGAAACTCAAGTATATTCATCAGTTATTGAGATAAAAGATGCATTTAAGGACACTAAATCTATCAAAATAAAGCCCTAAAATAGTGATGTTTGCGTAATCAAGACATAACTTCCAATTCAAGTGTCTACGATCGTACAAAGTAATATAACTCAACCGAATGGGTTGGGGTAGAGTCCCAAGGGAGCGGATCCTAAAAATTAAGGGTTAAGCGCAAAAAACGCTAAAGTTAACCGTAGCGAAAAACATTATCGAGTATAAACATACTAAATCTAAAAGGGATGACAAAAGCGTCAATTATCAATGGGGGTTTGTAGTCAAGTAACAACTAAAAAATCAGTAAAAATATAAGAAAATGAGATAGAGAGACGGGATTCTTGGGATTTGATAGGAATAAAGGATAGACTATACCATCGGGTACATGTTTTTGATAGTAAATTGTTGAACATTTATGACTAGGCTAGACTATAGTGGGGGTAAATTCTCTCTTGAGTAACTTACCCCGAATCAACTCGGTATCTCTCGAACACCGAGTTGCTGCTTTAAGCACAGCCTCCACCTTAACCCATTCACTGTCTCGAGCTGAATGTGTGGGAGAAGGACTAGGATTCACTCTTTCGAACTAAACCCATGTCGACCCAATACCACCAGCTATCAATCTAGTAGCCTTAGTTTTACGACCTCTCTATAGAGCAAGCCAAAAACACTAAGATGAAATCGTATTTGCAATTACAATTCCATTAAGTTCATACACAACTACTAAATGAAATCACATTTAAACAACAAATAAACCGTCAATAAGCAAGACCCAACAGATAATCTAACCCATATTCACAAAATCAAACCCTAAGAATTGGGGTTTTAGCAAGACATGAAAAAGAGATAAAAATCGATACCAAAAGGTGTTACCATCAAATGGGTACAATAAATAAAGTCTTTAAACATGTCAAGGATTAAGATTCTTGAAGACCCACTTCCAATTTCTTTAAGTTGAAACCGTTTGAATCATCCAGGCTCAAGAATAATATCTCCAGAAATGTAAAAGTTGTTCTATTCTAAAACTTAGTTCTCCAATAGCTTGTACTAAGCTACAGATTTAAGCGATTATTTATAGCAGTCAAAAAGTGTGCTACGAAGGATCCACTCAGCGCAGTTAGTTAGGATCGTCGAACTACTCGGCGATCTGCCCTATGGTCTGGTACCTCGCCTTTTATCTTTTGCCTTCAGCATCTTCGCGTTCTGAATCATTGGGCGATATGGTGATGTTTCGCTGAACTACTTGGCAATTCGCCGACTGCTCCCTTTCCTCGCAACCTTGACGTTTTTCTTCAGGGCTAAGCTCACTGGATCATTAGGCGAGGTTGTAGGCCTTTCGAAGACACGCCTAATGGATTAGGCAATCGTCAGGCCGTCTTTTCTTTCTTCTTTCAGCCAATTTATTCCTTTTTGCTCGATAGCGTTCATGCTTTGTCCCTCAACTCAAATACTTGAAACTTAAGGATTTTCATCAGATATAGAGACAAAATATGCATTTGAGGACACTAATTCTATCAAAATATAGCTCTAAATGATTCCAAATTGTGGACTTATCAACACCCCCAACTTAAAATTTTCCTTGTCCTCAAGCAAACTAGAGTTCAGCTGTACAAAAAAGGTGTCTCAAACAGTGCTACACAAGAATCAATCATGAATGCATACAACAAGACTCACTTTACTCATGCAAATATCAATTATACACTCAAAGATTCAAGTTGTGACTCACCATTATCAAAGAATCCCATGCTCACAATACTTGCTTAAAATGCAAGTTCAAGCTCAACAAAAGTGTTCAAATGCCCTCACACAAAGAAAGATTCCATATTCACACAATGATTCACAATTCAATGTTTTGGAATCAAATGCAACGCTCACACTCAAAAAGAGGAACACAATGCATAATTTCACCCATAGGTTTGCCCATATTTTCCAATCGACATTTGTTACAGCTCACTCAAGATCAAAAAGGTCTTTTCAAGGCTTGTAATGGGGCTGAGTGCAAAGGTATGGTCATTTTGGCTGAGTAATTTTCATCCTCATGAAATGTAGTGCTCACAACACTTCATTTTCTCTTCCTTCATCATTTTCTTTAGTGCTCATAAGTAATCCTATTATTAACTTCCCATGGATAGTTTGGGAACCCTATTTCTTTTGTACTTTTCAACTTTATTCCACAACTTTTCTTTTTCATTCATTTTCTTTTTCTCTCTTTTTTTTTATATGGAGGGGTTTCATTTTTCTCAGCACCATGGGTTAAAGGAGACTTTCCTTGCACTTCTTGACTTTTCCTTTTCTTTTCACCACACCCCCAACTTAGGCTTTTGGCCTAAGTTGGCCATTCAATCAACCCCGATTCACAAGGATTAAGGTTAATGGGTCAAGAAAGGTCATGTTGTCATCAAGTTTCTTCCAAAGAAAGGTAAGGTTCAAGGGGTGCTCAAGAGAGGTTCACACACTCACAAGGTAGGCCACAAAAGAGGTATATGTCACATTGGCTCACACTTTTCAAAGTTGCCTAAGATCATATCAATAGATAGCTTTACTTAGTCGATCGGACCAACGGGGAAAATTCTAGGTGTTGTCATGCATGGTTCATAGTAAGCTCATCATACAAGGCATCGACACTAAAGTCAAACAAGACTTTACACTTTTGCTAGTGTGCAACGATCATCACAAGAGACTCGAGTTAATAATTAGCTAGTCACAACGAGATGCAAAGAGTTCACATATTGTCTATGCAACTTCACTTGGCCTCATCGTAGCCGCACATGCATGTTTGTTCGATTAAGAGCACTATTCAAGTCATCGGTATTGATCGTAACCGATACTCAAATTTGCGAAAGAACAACCACATTCAATATAAAAGGGGTGGCAAAAATTTTTGGAAGGGTCAAAATCATTTTGCAATATAAAATACGAAGCGACAAGCTTAAACATCCATAAAAATGCAGTGTTAACACAATTATAAATTTCAACCCAAATATATAAACAAAAAAAATATGCACAAAGGTCGCCTCACCCCACCACAAACAAAAATCATTTGTCCTCAAATGTGAATAAAAGTATCCAAAAGTAAAAGTAAGTAAGATAGAGAGGGAGGTAAAGAAAGGATCCTGTCTATGCAGTCTCTACATTTGTCTGGGCCTCAGTGGCCAGTGTGTCACCCTGAATATGGGCATCAGTGCTCGAAGTAACCTTAGAAGGAATAGCAGTGCCAGATCCACTAGGAGCTGTTGTGGACGTCTCAGTCGGCGATGTCTGGATCACCGGCTGTACAACTATCTCCACAAGATCTAGAAAATCTCTAAATATGCTCTCATCTCGGCTCTCTCTCATCTCATCATCATGTACCGCTATCTGCTCTTCGTTGGTCTCTGCCTCCGACTCCTCATATGTTGGACCATCCCTCTGTACTGCTCCGGTGGTAGCTAGAGGAATCCCCAAGGTCTCAGGAGCATCCTCGTCATCTGCATCCTAAATTAATGAAGTAAAATTGGTAGACTTTAAATAGTCTACATCCTTCCTCAAATCTTCTCTTTCAGCTTTCAAAGCCGAAATCGTGGACGTCTTCCCCTATCTGCTCTCACAAGCAGTGACTCTAGTAGCTAGATCATCAACAGAGACCCTAAGGGGGGTCAGTGCCAACAAGATAGCACTCTCAATCATCCCTACAATGGATATCTCCAATCGAGTCGCCCTCACATCTGCTGAATAGGCTAGATTCCCCATTTTCAGGATCATGGCCTAAGTAATCTGGACAGACTGGGAGGAGGAGGAATCACCTGGGACCTGTGAAGAAGAGGAAGGAGCTGGTGTACCTGAACGCCTAGAGGCCAGAGTAGGCGAAGGTGCCTCTGCAGGTAATGAGTCAACGTCCACATCCGAAGAAATATCTGTCGGAACTACTCTCCTCCCATCAGCCTCCTCTCATGTGTACTCGGCCTAAATATGCCAGATGTCAGTAGAGGATGAAGGGGTAACCTCAATATCCCTCTAAATGTCCTGAGGTACTCCAGCACGCCGACACAGCTCAGTGATCAGTCTGGGAATGGCAGAGAAGTGTACTTCAGTTTGGCTCTCATGGTCATCTCCTATGAAATCAGCAGTGCCAGATCGATGCGTCTCCTATACATAGTAGAGCCAAGGCAAGCTACTTTCGGATGGCGCAAAATGGACTCGTTCTGGGATTGCATTATGGTGCTGCTGATAAAGCCAAACCAGAACCTAGCAGAAATGCTTAGGTCCCTCTTCTAAATAAGAGCTCCTGCATCCATCCACCTCGGGGTGGTGTGAGAAATCAGAGGAGCCAACCAACCCTTCAAGTCATCTAGGGGCTGAGGAATGGGCAACCCCTCGTAAGGAAGTGCAAAGTGCATCGGTCTATTCAAAACAGTGTTAATATATTCACTGTCGTACCCAACTTCTTTGCCTCTGACCATGACCTACTTCACCGGTCAAAATTCACTTGCCTTCTTCTTGCTTTTGGGCACCAACTAAGCTGTATAAAATTCTCGAACCCAGGAAGGAATGTAAGGGCCTCGGGGTCTGGTGAACTGCTCAAACTCATAGTAGTGGATGGTATCCCTGACACCAGGGTACTTGCCCTCCAGGCCCTCTATAGATAACAGCTTATCCTGTAGGATGGCTCGTACCCCATCACCTTTCAATCTATTTAATAGTCGAGGTGGAGGAGCGATAGGGAGTGCAGGGGTCACTAGAGGTGCTTGAGCTGGCACTGAACGTGTTTCAGAAGGTGTGGCAGCTGAGGGAACTCTGGTGGGTGAGGATTGACATCTAGCCTGGTGCCTATTCTTTCGGTGAATCAGAAGCTCCTCATCTTTCGATTCAGAAAAATTAGCCCGGGTGTCAGCAGCTACTGTCCTAGATATGTGCTTCTTTCTTTTGCCTTTGTCTCCAGGTGGGAGTTCTTGCCTTCTCTTCTGTGGGAGATTTGATCCCCCTTCGTTTATATTAATGCCCTGTGATGTTTTCTTGGGTGGCATGTTAGATTTGTACGTACCATATCTACGAAATATCGGGAGAGATTATGAGAAAATCAAACCTAAGCATAGAAAACTATTGCAGACAGACTTGTCAATCCAGTCGTTGAGTAGCCGAACCTCTTTGGCGAGCTAGATCGGGCTCGCCGAAGGGATTGGCTAAAAAAATATGGCAAGTTGGAGATGGGAAAGGCCTTTCGGTGAATCGCTGACTACTTTTGGCGAGTAAGGGTTTGTCCGCCGAAAGTTATAGTGCTACAAGGGTTTCAGGGGTGCAGATAAAGGGCGATCAAGCATACTTTCGGCAACTCAGGCTTCTCGCCGAAACTTACAGACTCAAACATCACATATAGCATGAAATTATAGGCGAGACGGGGTCATTAGGCGAACCGCCGAGTGGTTCGGTGAGCTCAACCCAACTCGCCAAATGACCCAACGTGCCTATTTTCAATCCACCTTCTCGAATTCAACCCCGCAACCCTTGAAAACAAAATCAAAACCTGCAATAGCTAAATTAGGCTTAGACCCATAGCACCCATAACTCCGGAATACTCAGACTTCTTATGATTTTGCCAAATTTGGCCATTTGACGACAATTGCCCTTAAGAAGGGTGTCACCCTTTCTATCAGTGAGCAATATACGTCATTTAGCGCAAACACGGGCTACTTAGACTTCACCCAATCAATCTAAACAACATGCAAGCACAACCCAATAAAACTCCAATTATTTAAAAACACACATATTATGGGCATTCGATGATCAAAGAAATACGGGCCAAATTTTTAAATTAAAATCGGCAATAAGACAATTTATTCCTATCAGAGAGGCCCAACACACATCACTAAGATACAATCAATGCAAATGATTAAAAAAATTTCAAAGGTAAACTCGAGGTTCGGAAACCAACCTTAGATGCCGATTAAAACAGGATTGAAATGGTAGGAGGCAAAGAAATACTAGTTTCGAGCACCAATCAACAACCAAAATACTTATGAAAAGAAAAAATATTGAGAATACTAATTTCGTGTGAGTTAAGATTGCGGTCTTAATTGTGGTCACCGACCTGGTAGGCGACTTGTGGAACTGCTCTTGAGCTCACCGAGTTTTACTGGCTCTAAGTTGAAATTGTGTTGAGCCAAACATTGAATCAAGTCGGGCACGCCGACCTCTTCGGCGATACGCCGACTGGACCATTTGCTTGTCAATCTGCATTTTCCAAACACTTTCCGCATTTAAACCTGCACAACCAACACACCATTATTTACAAAAACAAAACTAAAGCATTTAAGGGTTTTGGGTTGCCTCCCAAACAACGCCTTAGTTACCATCGTGGCACGATGCAAGTCAACACTCAAACCTCATTTTTGGGGTTAGCAATAGTATCACTAGGCAACCCCCTGTTTTACTGCGAGTTGAGAAGGGTCAACACATGACCCATAAGGTTCTCGAGCAGTTGGATAGATCTGGAATGAGAACCAATTATTTGCTTCATCACTTTAATGCTCTCCTTCATTTCTTCCAGCTCTCTATCCTTCCCAGTCACCTTGTGGAGAATGATTGAGAGCATTCCCTCAATGCGTTTAACATCATTGTCCTTTGGCCTTCTTCGCTCATGTGGAGGGATGTATTTATCCTTGCTTTTGCATTGGACTTTGATCTCCACCATCTTTTTGGCCTACTCATCCATCTGAGTCATTAGTGCGGCTAACATGAAGTCCTTTTCTACTTCTCAGTTCATTTCAGCCATTTGATTAAGCGATTGGGCTGCTATCACATATGGCTGTTTTAAAATTCCTCCCGGAATGAGTTGGTCGACCAACACCTTGTTTTCGGGACCAAGACTTTTGTAGAAACAGTCAAGGAGGGATATGTCGGGAATGTCATGAGTTGGGCATTTAATTATCAGTTCTTTAAACCTTGCCCATGACTTATGGATCCGTTCACCTTCCAAATGCTTGAAGGTTAGGATGCGATCCCGCAACATCATTTCTTCTAATGGAGGAAACTAAATTAGCTCGCAAGTACTGTTCGATATACTCACCTCCCCTGCTTTAAAGTACCAACAAGCAAAACAAAACTAAAAAAAAGGTAAGTAAACAACGATGAACAAAAACAAAATTTGTCTTAACCAAGAATTTTCACGTAACACCACTCCCCGGCAGCGGCGCCATTTTGATGTTTGTGTAATCAAGACACAACTTCCAATTCAAGTGTCTATGATAGTACAATAGTAATATAACCCAACCGAATGGGTTGGGGTCGAGTCCCAATTCTTGAAAATTAATGGTTAAGCACAAAAAATGCTAAAGTTAACTGTAGCGAAAAACATTATCGAGTATAAACATACTAAATCTAAAAGGGATGACGCAAGCGTCAATTATCAATAGGGGTTTGTAGTCAAGTAACAACTAAAAAATAAGTAAAAATAAGAAAACGAGATAGAGAAACGGGATTCTTGGGATGTGATAGAAATACTGGATAGAATAGACCATCTGGTACATGCTTTAGATAGTAAATTGTTGAACATTTGTGACTAGGCTAGACTATAGTGGAGGTAAATTCTCTCTCGAGCAACTTACCCTGAATCAACTCAGTTTCTCTTGAACACCGAGTTGCCGCTTTAGGCACAACCTCCGCCTTTGTCCATTCACTCTCTCGAGCTGAATGTATGGGAGAAGGACTAGGATTCACTCTCTTGAGCTAAACCCATGTCGACCCAATACCATCAGCTATCAATCTAGTAGCCTTAGTTTTACGATCTCTCTGTCGAGCAAGCTAAAAACACTAAGATGAAATCGTATTTGCAACTACAATTCCATTAAGTTCAAACACAACTACTAAACGAAATCACATTTAAACAACAAATAAGCCGTCAATAAGCAAGACCCAGCAGATAATCTAACCCATATTCACAAAATCACACCCCAAGAATTGGGGTTTTAGCTAGACATTAAAAAGAGATAAAAATTGATACCAAAAGGTGTTACCATCAAATGGGTACGATAAATCAATTCTTTAAACACGTCAAGGATGAAGATTCTTGAAGACCCACTTCCAATTTCTTGGAGGTGAAACCCTTTGAATATTCAAGACTCAAGAACAATGTCTCCAAAAATGTAAAAACTGTTCTATTCTAAAACTTGGTTCTCCAACAACTTGATACTAAGCTACGGACTTACGCGGGTATTTATAGCTGTCAAAAAGTGTGTTGCGAAGGTTCCACTCAGCGCAGTTAGTCGGGATCACTGAACTACTCGGCGATCTACCCTTTGGTCTGGTACCTTGCTTTTTAGCTTTTTCCTTCAACATCTTCCTATTCTGAATCATTGGGCGATATGGTGATGCTTAGTGGAATTGCTTGGTGATTCGCCGACTGCTCCCTTTCCTCGCAGACTTGACCTTTTTCTTCAGGGCTAAGCACACTGGAACATTAGGCAAGGTTGTTGGCCTTTCGGCGACACGCCTAATAGATTAGGCGATTGTTCCTTTTTGTTGGATAGCATCCATGGTTTGTCTATCAACTCAAATACCTGAAACTTAAGGATTTTCATCAGATATAGAGACAAAATATGCATTTGAGGACACTAACTTTATCAAAATATAGCCCTAAATGAGTCTAAATTGTGGACTCATCACCGAACCACTCGGCGATTCGCTGAGTGGTGACTTACCTCCCCAAGTTTTACAGGACCTCCAATTGCTTTGGATGTCCAAACAACGGACGAAATTGGGCTCTCCAGTCACCAATTTAGCCATTGGACAACCAAGTTTTACAGACTACCCCCTGATATTTTTGTGAGTCCAATGGTGGTCCAAGTTGGGCTCGCCGACATCATCAGCGAGTCGCCGACACCTTCGGCGAGTCACCGACTGGACTATTGGCTCGTCAGCCTGCATATTTTCAGCCACATTCCATTTTCAACCTACACAATCAACACTCGTTATTCAAAAGCAATATACAAAGAATTAAAAACTTTGGTTGCTTCCCAAGAAGCGCCTTAGCCAACGTCGTGGCATGACGCAAGTACCCATTCAAGCTTCATTCTTGGGGTTTGTCATAGTATCACTAGCCAACTCCCCTTGTTGTCTTGGGTTAAGATGCAACAAAATCTGACCCATTTGGGTATCCAATTGCTTAATCGAGACCGAGTGAGAAGTCATCGTCTGGTTGAGAGTCGATACATCCGCCTTCATTTCCTTCAAAACTTTGTCGGACCCTTCAACCTTGTAGAGAATGCGTGAGGGCATATCTTCAATACGGCCACCCTCAAAATCTTTTGGTTTTTGATGCTCATGGGGAAGAACATACCTCTCATTCTCCCCTTCTCTTTCCTTTAATGTGGCGTTACGTTCACACCAATCTCTGTCATGATCTCTTCAGCCTTAATCTCTATTATAACCTTGGTTACCACCCGGTCTTGGGTAGTTAGCATGGTAACCTCCTCCTTGGTTGGCTAGGAAGTTCATTTCCTCATTGTACAACGCTTTAAATTAGGCTTCATCGGGGTTCACTCCACCAACACCTACAACATTAACACTCTTCGTACCAACACACATGACATTTTAAGCTCAGATGTCCAGCTGGGTCATCATCTTTTTCATGTTTTGGTCTCTCTCTTGATCTTTTTCGGTCTGCTCCTTTGTCATTCTAAAGTTTAGAGGAGAGACTTGGTCCTCACGAGCGTACCACGCCCTGTTAATCTTGGTCATGCAATCGAGGAGTTTCGAAGCTACTTCATAGGGCTGTTGCGTTATACCTCCGGGAACAAGTTGGTCAGCAACTCCTTTGTTCATCTAGTCGAGACTCCAGTAAAAGTATTACAACATCAAGTTGTGGGGCAATCCTTGAGTTGGACATTGCAGCAACAACTTCTTGAACCATTGGCTCACACTCCAGGAGCTTGAAACTTTGGATATTGTTTTGAAGAGTCATCATCTTTGAAGGAGGGAAAAAACACACTTGGAATGCAGTAATAAGCTCGTCCCACGAAGTGATAGAATCTCTCGACAACTCAGCCAACCACTTGCTTGCCTCGCCCATTAGAGAAAATGGGAACAACCTCAACCGGACCGATTCTTGCGATATGTTCTTGAATGAGAACGATCCACATACATAAACAAAATTCCTTATATGCTCATGGGGATCCTCATGAGCTAACCCTCCAAACAAACCCTTCAATTGAAAGAGCTGAAGCATAGAGCTTGTGATGTGGAAAACAGTGTTTCCTTCAGCTGGAGGCAAACTAATGTCCCCAACACCACCCATTCGGACTGGGTCATTGATGTTTCGGGTATTGACGTCATTGAGGTTCCTGACATCATCTTGGTGGCCCACTTGGCTACCATTACTACCGTTTACGCTCATCTCCTCTGTTTAACACAAGCAACGCAAAACCAAAAACAAAAATAAGTAGATTCAACTATAACTAAAAAGAACACAATTCAACTTCACCAAAAGAATTTCAAACAACACCAATCCCTGGCAGGGGCACCATTTTGATTTTAATGTATTCAAGCACACCTCATCTAATTCTAGGTGTTCAACGATCGTAAATTAGTATAAAACCCAACTAAATGAGTTGGGGTCGAATCCTATAGGGAGCGGTACATGTTTTAAATTCAATGATAAAGTATAAACGTGGTCTTATCAGCCATAGTAATAGAAATTATCGAAAAAAGACATAATCAAGTAAAGGGGTGACACGAATGTCAAATGGGGTTTTTTGGTTTTAGTTATCAACTACAAACAGTCACAAAACTTCGAACAAACAATAGTGAGAAAGATTTTAGGGATGTGATTGATTATAGGCAAATATAGGCATATGGGTAATTGCAACTACTAGTAAATAGCTAGATAATAGTGAGTAGGCTAGACTATAAGGGAGATAGTATTCTCTGTAACAACTACCCCGAATCAAGTGATTTCTTTTGAACATCAACAAGCATGACAATGAAGAACAACCCACACCTTAATCCATTCACTCTCTCTCGAGCTAAATGTCTGGGATTTGGTTTAGGATTCACTATCTCGAGCTAAACCTAGATAAACCCAATACCTACAAACCATTAATCAATAATCTTAGTTCTAAAACCTCTCTCTCGAGCAAGCCAAGAACATAAATATTGAACTGCATTTGCAACTACAACTCTTAAATTAAACCATGATTAATGATTAAACTCACTTTTAAATAGCATTTAAACTAGTAATTAGCAATACCCATAAACTAATCCAGCCCATAATCACATGATCACACCCTAAAAATTAGGGTTTTAGCCTAAAATCATAAAAAGGAAAAAACCATTACCGAATCGATTATCCATCAACTGGGTAAGAGTGATTTAGTCTTTACAATGCTTCAAGTGGTCGAATCTGTGAAACCCACTTCCAAATTCTCCAAATTGAATTTCTCAAATTCTTCAAAGCTATGAAAAATTGTAAAGAAAATAGTTCTATGCGTTCCAAAATAAAAATAGATACTCAAAGATTGATAAAATATACTAAATTAAATGTTCAAAATCTAATTTATAGTCACCAAAAATAAGCTACGAATGGCCATTTGGTGAAGTAAGTCGGGTTCGCCGAAGCACTCGGCGAGCCGTCCTTTGATCTCTTTCATCACCTTTTCACCTTGTTATTTAGCATCCTTGGGTTCTGTAACATTGAGCGATCTATCACTGTCTCGCGGAACTGCTCGGCAATGCACCGACAACTTTTTTTTGTCGCCGACTTGGTTTCTTCCCTTAGGGCTGGCACACTGGAACTTTAGGCGGTAAAGATAGCCATTTGGCAATTCGCCAAATGTTCTTGGCGATCACTAGGCTTGCCATTCTTCAAATCTTCAGTTTGTTTTGTTCCTTTTTGCATGTTAGTGTCCTTGCTTTGTTCCGCAATCCATATACTTGAAAATCAAGGATTAAACATCAGTTTATGTCACAAATTAGGCATTTGAGGACACTAAATCTATCTAATTAAATCCCTAAATGAGACCAAATCTCGGGCTCATCAGAATGCTAATGCATTCAGTGCTAACGCAATTCCTCCAGTCTCGAACTATGAGGTTACAAATTCATAATTTTGGAATGCGATCCATCTCTTGGCTCAGAGTGTGGCCAATCAAAATAATTAGTCGATCAAGTTCCTACTAACACTAATGGTGGATCAGCTATAGCTAGGGTTCGAGATTTTGTTTGGATGAATCCACATGAGTTTCCAGGGTCGAAGGTTGGTGAGGACCTACAGAACTTCATTGATGAGGTTAAGAAAATCCTTAGAGTAATGCAGGTGTCTGGAACTGAGAGTGTTGAGTTAGCATCCTACTAACTTAAGGATATGGCTCATATCTGGTTCACTTAGTGGAAAGAAAACATGGGTGCAGATGCAGCTCCAGTGACTTGGGATTGTTTTTACTGGAGCTTTCCTAGAAAGATACTTCCCAAGGGAATTGAGAGAAGCTAACGCATAAGAATTTATGAACATGAAGCAGGGTTCAATGTCAGTCCAAGAATATGGGTTGAAGTTTATCCAGCTCTTCAGGTATGCTCCACACATGGTTGCCGATCCAAGGGCACAAATGAGTAAGTTCTTATTTAGGGTATCATATCTAATGAAGACCGAGTGCAAGAATGCTATGCTTCTAGGGGATATGGATATGTCCAGACTAATGACTCATGCTCAGCAGGTTGAGGGAGATAAGCTTAGGGATTTGGCTAAGGATAACAAGAAGGCCAAAATAGGAAGTTATGAATATTCACAGCAAAGGTCGGACGGTGGAAATCGCTTCCAATTTTAGCAGAGGTTTACAGCCCTAGAACCCTCATTAGCTAGTGCTCCATCCCCCAGGTTTCGATAGGATCAGAATTGTAGGGAATCAAGCTCTAAGTCTTAGGGAGTGCTTCAGGTAACAGGACTTTCCCAACTTGTCCAAAGTGTGGTAAGAACCATCCGGGCGAGTGTCTTCCAGGCAGGGAAGGGTGCTTTGGGTGTGGTCAGTCTTGCCATAGGTTGAAGGAATTCCATTCTTTCAGTCAGGGGTAATGAGGTAACAACAATAAGGTTCAGTCTACAGCTCCAGCAGCACCAACAAATCACCCAACTTAGTAAGGTACTTTTTCTAGTACAAGTGGTGGTCAGCGCCAGAACAGGTTGTATGCTCTCCAGGCTTGCCAGGACCAAGAAGATTCTCCTGATGTGGTCACTAGTACGTTACGAGTTTTTCATTTAGATGTTTATGCATTGTTAGATCCAAGGGCTACACTGTCTATTGTAACTCCGTATATAACAGTCAACTTCGGTGTCAGTCAAGAAACTCTTTCAGAACCCTTTTAAGTCTCTACTCCAGTTCATGACCCAGTTATAGGTAGACAGGTATACATAATTTGCCCTGTCACAATCTCTCAGAAAGTCACCTTAGCAGATATTGTAGAGTTAGAAATGGTAGATTTTGATATTATTCTAAGCATGGATTAGTTACATTCCTGTTATGCCTCAGTCGATTGTAGAACTAGGACCGTTCGATTTCAGTTTCCAAACAAGTCAGCCTTAGAATGGATTGGTAGAAGCTCACTGCCTACGGGTCAATTTATCTCTTATATTAAGGCCAGAAAAATGATTTCTGAAGGATATATCTATCATTTTTTCAAGTTAAGGATTCAAGTCGGAAACCCCAACTCTTGAGTCAGCCCCGGTAGTAAATGAGTTTTCAGAAAGTGTTCCCAAAAGATCTTCCCAAAGTTCCTCCTGAAAGGGAAATCGACTTCGAAATAGATCACCTTCCAGATACCCAGCATATTGTGATTTCTCCTTACAGAATGGCTCCATCTGAGCTTAAGGAATTGAAAGAGTAGTTGAAAGACCTTCTAGATAAGGGCTTCATCAGACCCAATATCTCTCTATGTGGTGCTCCAGTGTTGTTCGGGAAAAAGAAAGATTGTTCTCTCAGAATGTGCATTGATTATCGGTAGTTGAACAAGGTCACAATCAAGAATAAACTTCCTATCCCTAGGATTGATGACTTGTTCGACCCTTTAAGGGTGCTAGTTACTTCTCTAAGATAGACCTCAGATCTGGCTATCATTAGCTCAGAGTTAGAGAAAGTGACACTCTGAAGACCTCTTTTAGAACTAGGTATGGTCATTATTAATTTGTAGTTATGTCTTTTGGACTAACAAATGCTCCTGTAGCTTTCATGGACTTAATGAACAGGGTGTTCAAACAGTATTTTGACTTGTTCGTCAACGTCTTTATTCATGATATCCTCATCTATTCCAGGAGTAAGGAGGAGCATGCGACTCATCTGAGAGTTGTTCCGCAAACTCTCAAATATCGTTAACTATTTGCTAAGTTTAGCAAATGTGAATTCCAGTTACAGTCTGTCGCTTTCCTTGGTCATGTGGTATCCAGTGAAGGGATCCAAGTGGATTCTCAGAAAATTCAAGTAGTGCATTACTGGCCCAGACCCACCTCCCCAACAGATACCAGAAGTTTCGTGGGTTTCGCCGATTATTATAGGAATTTATGGGAGGATTTTCATCCATAGCTTCCCCATTGACCAAGTTGACTAAGAAGAAGGTCAAATTTCAGTGGTAAGATGAGTGTGAGAAAAGCTTCTCAAAGCTGAAGACTAGGTTGACTATAACTCCGGTATTGACTCTACCAGATGGTTCAAACGATTATATGATTTACTATGATGCATCCAGGGTCGGCCTAGGTTATGTGTTGATGCAAGGAGGTAAGGTTATAGATTACACTTCTAGACAGCTTAAGGTCCATAAGAAGAACTACCTGACTCATGACCTCGAGCTTGCAGCCGTAGTATTTGTCCTAAAGATTTGGAGACACTACTTGTATGGTGTTCATGTTGATATGTTCACAGATCATAAGAGCCTCCAGTATGTGTTCACCAAGAAAGTGTTGCATCTTCGTCAAATGAGATGGCTTGAATTCCTCAAAGACTATGACATGAATGTTGTAACACCCCGTATCCGTAAAGGGAAAAGAATAAGATTTCAGCAGTTCCAGGTTCCATCCACGATGGCCAACCACGGTACGTGGGTTGGACCACGGACCATGGATTGGTCACTCAAAATTGTCCAGGCCATGGACCACGACTGGACCTACGGACCATAGGTGGGTCCATGCCTCGTGGTCCAGGAACTGTAGGTCAGGACAAAAGTCTTTAACCACCAACCACGGTCCACCAGAATGGGCCATGGGTCAGACCACGGTCCGTCGACTGGGTTTGTTGGTTGGCAGGTCGTTGACATCTGACAGTTAACTCAGGGGTAGTTGGGTCTTTTCCTAATTAATTAGTTCCTATACTATGTCATTTTGCCTGTGCTTAAGAACCCAATATAAGTTTTTTACCACCAAATTTCCCCTATTTTTTTCTCACTCTAAAAAAAGTGCTCTCAAAATAGCCAATAACGGCTATAACTCCACTTCCTACTAGCACTGCCAGAATAGCGCATGAGCCGCTAGCAGAGCTCCCCAGGCCACCAGATTAATCTCAAACGGAGCGCCTGAACAATAGCAACAAAACCCACCCAGCAACTCTCTCTAATTCATCCCACAACTCCACGAATTCGCAAAATACTGACGTGATCAACACTGCGATTTCGGTTAAAGAGTTAGAAGGAACGCAAAAAATATTTCCCCAGGAGCTGTTGTTTTGATCCATGAAAAAGTGATTGGAAATATGGAATCCCCTAGTCTTGATCTACATCATAGCAAAAATCCAGATGATTTCACCATCCTAATCGACAGTAATCGAGAGGCGATTCTCGTGAGAAATTCGAACGAATCGCTAGAACTACGCCTTCAATTTTGAGCCACTTCGAGCCAGGTTCGAGAAGATTCAACTACTGGGGATTACTCCCCTAATGATGAGGCTCATCTCATAGAAAATTCAAGCAAAATGGACGGTGGAATCGCCGGTGAGGAGATTTCCAGCGAAAATCGAACTTAGATTGCCAGATTTATGGAAGAACTAGAAATGGGAATCATTCCCCTCATCTAGATACCCATCTCTCAAATATTTCTAGCAATTTGGATGGAGGAAACACAAACATCAACCAATCAATCCAACCAACTGAACCTGTGATGAACTTGAACAAGGGAACAAGTCGAAATGTTCAAAACACTGATAGGAATGATTCATTCCCAGCTCCATCTGCAGGATACAGTAGCCAATTGGGTGTAATTCATCCAGTAGGGGCAAGAACAATGCATGCGGAAGCCAAATTAATGAAGTTGAATGAACAGCAGGCCAATGATTAGATCACTAAGAGACAGGCTTCAAAAAACTTATCTAAAGAAGCTCAATAATCAAAATTTTCTTTTGGAATTAAGGTTAACTATATGAGCATAAATCCAATTCCTATTCCTTGTGTGATGCAGGATGCAAACCAGGACAAGTCAATGGAGAAATCTGGGCATGATCACCAGCAAATGAATGTACAAATAAGTCAAAGCCACTAAGCTAAAGGCAAAGAGGTGCAGACATGTAAACCAACTAACAAAAATGTTATTCAAACTAATGCTACTAACATTGAGGCTGATTTACACAATGTGGTATATGAGCAAAGCAGTATAACTACTAAATTTTCAAAACAGGTTAGCAATCAAGGTCACAAAGACAAGGAGGGACAAAAGGATCAGAACAAGGATACAAACCAACAGGGAGGAGGAAGTAGACTTCAACAGGACAACAATAGAGCTACCATGGATTATCAGAACAACTTCCCTAGGATATCCAACAACTATGCTAGGTATGATCCTAATCTTCAGAGGAATAGAAATTTTGAAAACCAGGTTAACAATAATGTAGCTCAGGGCAATGGGAAACATCCGAACAGTCAGCAGCAGGGTTAGGCCCAAAATATTGCTAAACAGGACACAGTCCCTAAACCTGCTCCATTCACTATTGTCCAATCCTTTGCTGCTCGGTTAAGATATAATTATCCAAGAATGAAATTCCTATTGTTTTGGATATTCCTATACACACCACAAGACAGGGGTTGCCTGCTGTGCTTTTAGAAGAGGATGATTATAATGTTAAATTGGTTGAAAGTTGTAAGCACACCTTAGTAGGCAAATTCACCAAGACCATGCCTAAAATGGAGATTATTAGGAAAATTTTCACTCTTCAAACCCAGCTAACTTTGGGGGGGGGGGGAGGGTGAAAATAACTCATTATAATTCTAGACATGTGTATATTAATCTTGATAATGAGTTTGATTATATTACGGTTTGGACTAAACAAAGGATGAGTATTGAAGGTCAATTAATGAGAATTCAAGCATGGACTCCTGAATTTACACCTGAAGAAGAGACCCCTATAGTTCCTATATACGTAGCCTTACCTGAACTCCCATGGCACTGTTACAATAAGGTCTTCTTGATGACTTTTTTGAGTTCCATTGGCAAGGTATTGTACCTTGATTCACCATCCTCTCAAAAGACTAGAGGTAGCATGGCCAGGGTGAAGATCCAAATTGATCTTACCAAGGAAAGACCTCCTTATGTTTGGATGGGATTTAAGAATTCTGATCCCAACAAAGGGAGGTGGCAAAAAATTCAATATGAAAGAATCCCTGATTGTTGTATGTACTGTAAACACTAAGGGCATGTGTATAATGTATGTACTATCAAGAGAGGGGATGAAGATTTCAAAAGGAGGAAAGAAATGACGACTGAAAAAAAGAACAAGACTAAGGGTGGGCAAGAGAAAGGAGGCACTAAAACCATTCAGGTACAGGAAAATTGTAAATCAGAGACAATTACAAGTTCACAAGCTCAGCAACAACTGACTCCAAGGAGACACTACAAATCTGATGAGACTCAAAGACAATTTCAAGGAAAAAACCATCCTACAGGTCAACAACAAGCATCAACTCCCCATTTACAGAATCAACAAGAACAGGAGATAGGTAACCAAGAAGAACACTAGCAGACTCAAAAAAAGAAGCAAAACAGAAATCAAGAACAATCTAACCCCAAGACTGCTTGGAGACCTGTTTCACCCCAACACAAAAGCACTAAGGACAACAAGCAACATGATCCAACACCATCAAGTATACTATCTACAATTAATACTCATAATAATTATACTAACTTAGAAATGCAGGAACCACAAGATAAAAACAATGCTAAGGAAGGTAACAACAACAGGACATCAGGTCAAGGAAGTCTTTCAATACAAGGGTCAGACAATGACCCATCCTTACTAAATTCTCACAATAAAATAATTCTGTAAAAAAAATGAGGCTGCAACCACCAAAAAAAACAAAACCATAGGTATTGACTCTATACTCTCATCCCCTAAACCCCTTGATAAAGTTGTTATTAATGTGGATGACAAAGCTATTGGAAGTATGGAAGGGAGGCTACAGGAGATACACACTAATCTGCAGGATGGGGTATCCAAAGGGGGTAGGGAATTGACTCATGTTCTGCATGAGGTTGTGGATAAAGACCATAGGATTGACTCTAGAGCCCCTGCTACCCCTATATCAAATCAAGAGAAAGCTGGACAATATGAAATTCAGGAAGAAAATGGTATGAATACTGAAACAGGAAAATAGAAAGCCAGGCCCAATAATAAATCAGGAGAAAGGCTGAGCAAAAAGAAAAGAGAGGCTATAAAAAAAAGGCAGCAAAAAAGTAAAGAACATGAACATGGTCTAACAGATAAGGGCCAACAATCAGAGGAACAGGTTGCAAATAGGGTCAAGAAGAGTAGGCCAATACAAGATGATTATGGGGATTTGAATTCAGAAGATGAGTTGGATCCTGACAACCAGTCCATTGATGAATATGATGAAGAGGAAGAGGAAATTAGTAATCATCTAATTTGATCTTTTGGATCCACCTTTCATGATGAATGACCAGAAGAGGTTCAAGAACTCACAAAACAGCAAGGTCTATCCCCAAGAGGTAGGAAACAAAGCAGACAAACCAAACAGCAGGCTACCATCAGTACCTCTGCTACTTTTAGCAGGCCCATCACAAGGTCCAAATCTAAAGGTTTTTAATGATTAAGGCCATTTATTGGAATGCTAAGAGTATCAACACCCAAAGTTAAAGACTTCAAACACTCAAGAAGATGCATCAATTGTCTATGATTTCCATCCTTGAACCCTTTACAGACAATTCTCAACTCAACATTGTGAGAATTCAACTTCAAATGGACCATGCTGTCAGCAATCCTAATGGGAAGATTTGGCTTTTTAGGTCTAATGAAATCACTGGTAATATTCATGAGAATAGTGAGCAGCATATCACAGGAGAATTCAAGCACTCTGTTCTTACTGAGAGGTTCATGGTGTCCTTTATCTATGCTAAATGTAAGGAACAAATGAGGAGGCCTTTGTGGGATAGGTTACTGCATTATGCTAGCAGGGATATCCCTTGGTGTACCATTGGAGACTTTAATGTTATCACAAATATAGAGGAAAAGCTTGGGGGAATGCCTTACAACATGAACAAGAGCTTTGAGTTTATAAGTGTGATAGAGGCTTGTGGCCTGATTGATCCTGGATATATAGGGCTTCCATTCACATGGTGTAATCAAAGGGCTACACAGGCTAAAGTATGGAAGAGGTTAGATAGGTCCATGGTTAATCATAAATGGCTAGAGGCTATGCCTCAAACTACTATTGAACACCTTTCCTCTGTTGGCTATGATCACCGTCCCCTGCTACTAGAAATGGTTAGAAAAAATGAAAGTCATATCAAGTATTTCAAGTTCTTACATTGTTGGGTTGACAATGATAGTTTTATGGAGACTATTCAAAAGTGTTGGGATAGGGAGATCACTGGTAACCCTATGTGGCAATTGCATCAGAAAATGAAGAGGTTAACCTCCACCCTTAGTAACTAGTCAAAGATAGAGTATAGAGATATCTATGCTAAAGTGAAGGAGTTTGAAGAGACTATCAGGAAAGCTGAGGAGGAACTTCTTACTAATAACACAGAAGCTCTTACACAGCAGCTACATCTTATTAATGCCAACTATATTAGATATTTGAAGCTGGAGGAATCTATTCTTAAACAGAAGACTCAACTTCAATGGTTTAAGGAAGGGGATGCCAACACCAAATATTTCCATGCTTTGATGAGGGGAAGAAGAAGAAGACTATTTCTGCATAAAATTTGTACAAGCAATGATGTGTGGATACAATGTGATGATCAGATTGCACAAGCAGCTTGTGAATACATTCAGAGGATGTTTACTGGTCAAAATTGCAGAATAGATGAAAAAATGCTTCAGCACTTTCCTACCTTAGTTACTCCTGAACAGAACCAGTGGCTGCAGGAAATGCCTATATTGGAGGAACTAAGACAGGTGGTGTTTGCTATGAACCCAAACTCAGCACCAGGTCAAGATGGTATAGGGGGTAAGTTCTACCAAGCATGCAGGAACATCATTAAAGAAGATCTTCTTGCAGCTGCGCAGTCCTTCTTTTGTGGTCACATTATGCCTAAGTTTATGTCACATGCATGCTTAGTTTTACTTCCCAAAACTGAACAACCGAATAGATTCACCGACCTCAAGCCTATTAGTCTCAGCAACTTCTCAAATAAGATCATCTCCAAATTCCTAAGCATGAGACTGGCAGATGTTATTCCACTACTCATCTCAGATAATCAATTAGGTTTTGTAAAGGGGAGGAGCATTACAGAAAACATCATTCCTGCACAAGAAATCACCCATGGCAATAAGAGACCCAAAGTGGGAGATAATGTTGTGATCAAACTGGACATGACCAAGGCATATGACAGAGTGTCTTGGTTATTTACTTGTTTGGTGTTGAGGAGATTTGGCTTTGGGGAGTTCTTCATTGACATGGTTTGGAGAATCATGAGCAACAATTGGTATTTTATCATTATTAATGGCCACATACATGGTTTCTTTCATTCAACTAGAGGCCTTAAGTAAGGTGATCAATTATCTCCAACCCTATTTATTTTAGGTGCGGAGGTTCTTTCAAGAATGCTTAACCTTATTCATCAGAATCCTATGTATAGAGGTTTTAGCATGGAGCCCAAAGGTCCCCAGATCAACCACTTAAGTTTTGCAGATGATGTGATTATTTTTACTTCAACTGATAGACACTCTATGAAGATCATCATGAACACTTTGGAGGAATATGAACATACATCTAATCAGCTTATTAACAAAGAGAAGAGCCATTTTATGGTTCCAATTAACACCTCCCAAGACATTATCAACAACATTCAGGAGGTCACTGGTTTTTCTCAGAAGGACAGTCCAATCACCTACCTTGGATGCCATTGATACGCTCAAATTACACCTCCCTAAAGAAGCATAAGCGATTGTTATCAAGTAAAGAACCCAACTTGTAGGTTGGGGTCGAACCCACGAGGAAATGGTTTAGACTTTACGTTAACCAACAATTATATTCGATTAGTCAAATTACTTCTAGAAACAAGTAATTAAAGGGGGGGAGGGTTTGTGAAACAAATTGTAAGAATTCAGTAAGTAATCAGTAAACAAAAGTCAATTTTGGTTGTTATCAAGATGAGAGAATTAACTAGGGTATACGTGTTCCCCACAAGCTCATAACACAGTAATCCTAGTAATAGCAATCCTTTCCTAGTGTACCACATGCAAAGTGATAAGTTAGGTATCTCTAAATCCTTAGTCCGGCATCTAGAGAATTTCACCCCGCACCTTGGTCCAGCTACGTGTGTATAATTTACTAACCCTTACCTTTACCTCATATTAGACATCATAATCGA